>CAIGRN010006717.1:0-21228 GCA_903798345.1 Fraxinus anomala | reverse complement strand
TTTTCGAGGATCCAAATTCATTGAAAACGGTTTGCATCAAACATTTATTTGTATTTTGTGCAATTTCAGCATTAATGAGCATTTTCTTACCTTGATTTGGGTTCTGGTTGGAAATTGGAGAATAAATATAAACTCAAGTCCTGGTATTCATACAACTAATTCGAGTTTTGGGCTTATTGTTGATATGTAAACGTGATTTTGCGGGTAGAAGAGAATATAGTTGGCTCACTCTATATGTAATTTGAGCTCTGAAGTCCATGTTACTGGCTATTATTTGGATACCCAATCAATAGACATCTATGTTGATTTGGTAAATTACCATGCTTAATGTCTCTGTTTCAGGTCCCTTGTCCTCATATTCTTGATCCTGCTGAAAAGTACATATCATTGATCGTACCAGCGTACAATGAAGAACTTAGGCTTCCAGGAGCGCTTGATGAAACCCTGAAGTAAGTTAAAAGATTTTCTGTTACTGTGTTTACTTTCTACATTCTATGGTTACCTTCAATACCTGACATCATTATCTGCACCTAATGAATTAGTTTGAATTTAAAATATGAAGGCTCCCTGTACATGAGAGGACGAAAGTTTTAGCAATTAAGGCAGCAACTACATGTAGGCTCGCATAGGGAAGAAATGCATGTGGTACCTTATTTTAGAATTCAAAAATTCTTTAGCCTTTGAGGTTGTACCTCTATTGCAACCTGGGTTCTCAAACAAGAAACTTCAGGACATGAACTATCTGTACTTAAATATTTATAGATTCAGTAATCAAAAGTGCTCGATTCACTGCTCTCTGATTAGTCAGTGTACATCATTATATCGTGATCAGTCCTTGAACATATCCTTAGGTAAAGTTGTATATCATACATGGATCTTCTAGTACATAATTTAAATTTTAACATCTTCCCTTAGTTTGTTGTATATTCCTTGTAAGAGTGTTCGAGATGATTCTATACAAATTTGACTAGAACCTTTAAATTATACAAGATTTATGTGTGAGCAAGTGGAAGAAAGGATTTCTGGGCATCTTAAAAATGGTTCTTGGCACAGATAGAGAGCAATAATATATATGAAAATGCATTTAGGAATAGAAATACGGTGTAGTTATTTATCATTCTTCTTTAAAAATATATTTTGCTTACCATGATTAATATAGATGACTATATCTGATAAGCATAGTGTTATTCTATTTTGGTAATTGTAGTTATCTTCAACAACGTGCTGCAAAGGACAAGTCATTTTCGTATGAGGTATGTCACGTAATATTTTGATTATTTTCGATACTTATTCCATCATACGGATTGGTTCTAGCAATCATGATGTTTTATAATGAGTTGCTTGTAGCCTCAAGTGCTTTTCAGAATAGTATTTTTAATCCATAAATGGCTTTCTTGATCCTTGTGGACCAAGATAGACAGGTGTGTGCAAACCAAAGCTGCAGAGTGGGTGAAATGTACAATTGCTTCTTGATTGTCTCATTAGTATTTCTATTCTTTTGATGTGGATGTTTGACAAAGCTGCTAATTTAGTGTAGGATGTTTTACCACTAAGAAATCTCAATATATTTGGGGTTTAATTGTATCATGACGAATGAACATGTAATTCAGTAATTATATAAAGATAGAATTAGAGCTAGCTTGAAACTTCTTATTATCTCTAACCATTCAAGTGTTGACTAACTGATGAAGTGCTAGACATCCGGTTTTGAATTAAAAGTTGATGATGCCGACAAAGAGAAATATTGAACTGGATATGTGAAAATTTAGCACAATTGCATTGATGTTTCAACGTTGTGCTACGAAAATACATCGGCTAATGCTACTACATAGAGTAAATGGTGGTTGGGATTAGCTATATAATTTATATGACTGATTAATAAGGAAATCTTGTTTTAGCAGATAGGTGTATATTTCTAAAATTGAAGTCTTGTTATCCATGTAAATTTGTGCAGAATTTTGTATGTTGTATTCATAGTAAATTTGATGTGGATTACGCATCTAACGTGAGATACTACCTAGTACTGATGCAAACTGGTTTCTAATTATATTGGCTTAGTTCTCTGCTGTGATTTGCGGGAAGAGCTCTTGAGAGAAAAAAAATGAGAATTGATTCTGATTTTCCAAATGAATTTAATAAGCTGCAAGTTAGATTTAGCACGAGACTTTTCTGAAGCTAGAATTGAACCTATAATTTGGTTCCGAGCATGATGAGTTCATCGAGTTGACTAAATAAATTTACAAGTTTGGCATGTTTGTTTACTTGACTTTTGCTTCTTCTTCATGATGGTGGGCTATGCTTGTCTGCTGTACCATATTTTTTCTGACATCCATGCCTGTGATTGAGTGTGCCTTCATTAAAACTTTTGTTTTTGCTTATTATCAAATAGTTGCAGCACATTAATCAATTAAACCTTGATACCTCTTGTGTCTGAGAGTGTGTGTGTGTATGAGTCAAGTTTCCGTCCATTGTCAAGATTTTCATCACTATAAATCTTTCATCACATTGGAGCTTCAACGAGAGAAGTGCTTCATATTGTTGTAAATTAACTGATTAAAGGGACAAGCTGTTTTCTGGTTCGTCTATATTCTTAATGAATAAATACTGGATTAGGTGGTGATTGTTGATGATGGAAGTGTTGATGGTACAAAACGAGTAGCATTTGATTTCGTGAACAGATACACTGTTGAAAAAGTAAGAGTTATCCTTCTTGGAAGGAACCATGGCAAGGGAGAAGCAATAAGAAAAGTGAGTCTAATCTGAACA
Organism: Fraxinus anomala; assembly: GCA_903798345.1. Classification (NCBI taxonomy): domain Eukaryota; kingdom Viridiplantae; phylum Streptophyta; class Magnoliopsida; order Lamiales; family Oleaceae; genus Fraxinus; species Fraxinus anomala. The sequence continues at coordinate 18,462 of CAIGRN010006717.1, read as the reverse complement.
AGTTGTTCATTCACTTAAGAGTTTTTCTGCTGATGTTGTGTGTATCAAATCTCCAAATTCATTACAATTGATTGAATTTTTGCTTCTGCGAAAGCATTGTAAAACAGGGAATGCTTCACTCTCGTGGTGAACTACTTTTAATGCTTGATGCTGATGGAGCAACCAAAGTGAGTGATCTTGAAAAACTTGAAACTCAGGTTGGTCCCCACTTTGATTATGGAAGGTTTATCATAAAAAAACTTATTTCTATTGTAACATCTTTAGTTTTAAGATATCAAATTTTAGAATTAGGAACTGAGAGCCAGTTTTTGTGAAGTATTTAATGATTTACGTGTCAGATTCATGCAGTTGCTAAGAAGGAACGCAAGTTTGGAGACTCTACTACCATGGATTCGACTTTAAGAATTTCAGATGTCCCAATTGTTGCTTTCGGTTCTCGTGCTCATCTTGAGGAGAAGGCTCTGGCAACAGTTGAGTCTTGCTGCTTCATATTACCTTTTGCAGACTTTAAAAATTTGTTTCCTTTAAACTTAGTTTAGTATCTGCTTAAAAGTTCATATTGTGTTTCAGAGAAAGTGGTATCGGAATTTTTTGATGAAGGGTTTCCATGTGGTAGTACTCTTGGCTGCTAATTCCGGAATTCGTGACACACAGGTAGTCACACATTTGCCTTTTTTGTTGCGGAAGTTTCTTTTAGGAGTGGGGATTGTTTTGGACACGCATGACATGTTATATGTTATCCTTACAACTTTTGATATATTAAATGAAATATGAAACAATAAATTTATTTCATTTTTTACTCAATTTTCTCTGTATTTTACAGTGTGGTTTTAAGATGTACACTAGAGCTGCTGCCAGGAAGCTTTTCACGAACATCCGGTTGAAACGGTACATGCTTCTTTTAGCAATCATAAAATTGTTAACTAAGAGTTAATAGGAGTTCTAGAATAGCATTACTTGGAAAATTTGTTTGCTGTTTCTCGAAATAGTAATTGTATCTTAGTATGCCATTTTGAGATAAACTTTTTCCTTGGTTGTGCTTCAATACTAAGCCCTTGTTTGAGCCCCATTTCCCGAGACTCATTTTTCTCAAAACTCATTTCAGTCGTACATTATCCTAATAAAATAATTTTACACGTCTACTTTTTAACCACATACTCCAAAAAAATCACTATTTCAAAATCTATTAACCCAAAAAAATGGGGCTCAAACAATGGCTAAATCTATTTGCAGTTCAAATATTGGCAAATTACTTCTAAGGAAAAAAAGACTCAAAGTTGAGCAAATATCCACTGTGGCCCAAACATCAATGCAAAACGAGTGCCAAACATGTTCCAGTTGAACTGCCACTGTACCTCATTCTCCCTCTCTTAAAATTTTCTGGGTCTCCCTTACAGCTGTGAAAATGTAAAGCAAGAGCATCTTCCTAAGAAATGTTATTGAAATTATGAATTACGTCTTCTCACGCTAAACCAACTATTGCATGATCTCATATAACCTCAGAACCTTCAATCTCATTTTCTAATTGTAAATAGTACATTTTGTTTAAATGATTATAGTGGATACTATAAGGATAGCGACTTAGCAATTTCTTTTCTATCATTACCATTTTCATCGTAACGTGAAAAACTATGATTTTTAATAGGTGTTAAAATGAAGTTGATTTAATTGAGGATCAGTTAGTTGCAGTTATCATTCTAGAACAACTTAACCAACTACCAACTAACCAAAAGCTCACTTCATCATACACCAGTCAAACGAAATCAGTTTAAACTATGGTCCTTAAACTTTCTTCGATTAGACACTTGTTATTACATTCTCAGAGTCACTCCTTTTCCCTCCGTTTCTCCCTTGATTTTTCATTTATCTTCGTGGTTTGGGCCGAGTGGAAATAACAAATTACCTTTAGCTTCTCCAAAGATGAAGCGTTTACCAGTCTCCCTCCATCGGCGATTAGGACAGCGGCCAGGGGTGGGATGATGAGGCGGCAGCAGTGCCTCTTCCGTCTCTTCTGTGAGCTCCTTCAGCTCAACTACTTGCAAAGGCTTAAAATGCTGCTTTCCATGCGGAGCAGAATAAAGGAGGGAGTCGTGATATAGGCTGACATACGAGAAAACCTTAGTGAATGAAGGCATGCTCTGACGATCTGATAAAGATCTGGAAGAAGACCTACAAATTCAACAGTGTTCTCCGAATCTCTATTTTCCGTGGCGAGTAAATTTCAGCTGCTGCCATCCTGAACATATTATATTATGTTAGTAGTAGTATAGTAGTATTATGATAATACCAGTTTTTTTTGGAATCTCTCTCTGGCTTCTGCCAAGGAATTATTGTGCAGAGCACAATACTGGGTTGTTTTAATTGAGAGAGACGACGACGACGACTGAAAAGTGGCCATAATGGAGGCTGTGGCTGATATGCGTAGAGAGAGAGAGAGAGAGAGAGAGAGAGAGAGAGAGAGAGAGAATTTCATGTGTTAAGAATGAGAATGGGAGAGAGAATCGGTGGGAAGTACTTTATTACAGTATTACCGGCTGTTCCATTTTTATTTTTAGCCCCCTCCCCCATTCTCTTTTTTAATACTAAAATTAAAATTTCTAAAAATAAGAAAACATGAGATTTATTCATATTTTATTGTCACTGCTCTTGTTGAAGTACTAGTTAAGTCATGCTTTTCCTTTAGGAAAGAATCTTTTGTGAGATAAACATAGAATAATTTTAAAACTCAAAAGAGTAATAACAAAATGTGAACTTGATATATGTTAAGAGTAGGATTGGAATATAATATGAATAGGGAGACTTCATTGTTGCATATTGTCCTACCGCATCAATGATATGATGATATATACATTAAGAGTATGTGAGATATGTTGACAGCTTTGATGAATAGTGAAATGAATAGTTACATGAATAAGAAGATACCATAATTATCACGATCTATGTGAAAATCGAACATATGAAAGGTGACAAATATGGTAAATACATCTAAATTATGAGACCAAATTATTCCTTTAATTACTTTGAGCACACGATTTAAACACCTTTAGTTTAGTTCAATATGGTCCCTTCAGTTTCTCCATTTCCGTTGTCTGCTTCACTGCTTCTTTCCTTTTGTTTTCCACTTTCCTGGATTCTCCTTTTTCTTTGTAGGTCGAGATTAGGAAAATAATCTAGTTTATCTATTAGAATTTACTGAACTTGTAATTTTGCAGGTGGTGTTTTGATGTTGAGGTGGTATACTTGTGCAAATGGTTCCGCATACCCATGATCGAGATTTCTGTGAACTGGACTGAAATTCCCGGATCAAAGGTTAATTTATTAAGCATTCCCAATATGTTGTGGGAGATGGCTCTGATGTCTTTAGGTTATAGAAGTGGCATATGGAAAATTTATACCTGAACTTATTATTTTTGGTGAGCACGGAAAAAGACACGATTAACGTTCGAAGTAGGCTGATATAGGACTTTCTATGTACAACACATTTCAACCATGAAAGCTGAATGGATCTTATTCGTAACAGATAGACATGCTTGTGGTTCGGACTCAACTATATATGAAAATCCTTTACTTTTCGGATAGTTAATTCTCGTGTTTCTAGATAAACCATGAGCTTTGGTTGTTCATAGCATAATCTTCTTTGTTATCTTAGACTCTATTCGCCTCTTTGAACTTGTATCGAATCGAGAAAAAGGTTTGGTTGTCTATATACTCGAGGCATTCTCCGGATTTAAAATTTGAACGGTATCAATATCAAAACTATCAATGTAATTAGTTGTTTGGTTTCAAACCTGAAGTTGTTCTGCTGCCTAACATTGTATGTAATTCCATATCCAGTTGGTGAAATGGGCTGGTAAAGTTGGTAAATAAGCACATAGACCAAATTATCAATGCTATTGATTGCAATTTAAACAGTGGGTTCAAACAATTGCAGTGAATAAATTTGTTTAGGGGAGGGAGGGAGGGTAAATGAGCCATTTCATACGAGTTTTAGGTTGGTTAAACTTGACTTCAAATAATAAACAAGTTTTAAATTTTGTTGTTGATAAAGTTGTAACTGTGTATATCCATAATCAAATCTAGAAGTGAAGGACATGTTTGATATATTGGATTTAATATGAACTATGAAGAAATAGAGACATCAACAATTCCAAACGTGTCATAATAGTCTAACTAAAACACAAAAAAACAGGAAAGGATAGACATCCTAAGCCAAATTTTTAAAAAAAAAAAAAAAATTCTATTCTTGATGTTTCTGATAGAACTATGGTCAAATCTTGAATATTCTTTAGTCCTTGGGGACAAAATATTCTCAAACTCATCATATTATTTTACAATTACATTTGAAAAGGGTAGTTAGATAGAAATTTGTTATATGCTAATGGAGTAGTTATAGTTCCAACGTCATGTGGACTATTTCTTCCTATATATTCTAAAATTTACATACATAAAATAAAACCATCTTTGGAAGTACGTACATTCCATTGTTTCAACAGAAAAAAATGGGATCTCTCATGCATGAATTCAAGAAGCAAGCTTCATTCTTCTTGAAAGAGAAAATCAAGACTGCAAGATTGGTTCTCACAGATGTTACTCCCGTGCAAATGTAAGTTCTCACTCCATCACTTAAAACTTTATTCCTTATTAGCGATTCGTGTTATAAGGTGTGAATTCATTAAATCAGAGCTCGACGACACGACAAAAGTAAACTACTACCTTGACACAATAGTGGATCCTTCGTCAATATGTTTTTTTTTTTTTTTTGTGGGTTGGTATGTCTTTCTTTATCCGGATTTAGAACGGCCCAAGAAGAAATATGGGAAACTATACACTAATTTTGTGCTTGGTTTGTTGTTATTGTTGTATTATTTGATTTTTACGTGGAATATAAATTTGACATCTTGTGATTTTGGATTGGTGCATGCAGATTGACAGAGGAAATAACAAATGGAGATTCAATGGCTGCAAACACAAACGCCATGCGATTAATATCACATGCAGCCTTTGAAGTGGATGATTACGAAAGAATTGTGCATATTCTGCATGAAAGGTTCTTTTCTTGTCCACAATTAAATTCAGTAATTTTGTGTCTCAATTTGAAGGAACGAAGAATTAATTCGTTCATTTGTTTTGGTTAAGGTTGTCCAAATTTGATACATGGAACTGGCGAACCTCTTATAAGGCTTTGATTTTGTTGGAACACCTTCTTACCCATGGACCACGAAGGGTGGCAGATGAGTTTGAAAGCGATGAAGATATTATTAGAGAGATGGCAAATTTTCGATATGTGGACGAGAAAGGGTTAGTCTTTGTTATTCGCCTTCTTCTATTGTTGCGTGTTACATAAGTGTTAAAAGGAAGAAATTTAATTCATCATAGAGAATCATCTTATCTAAAAACTTAAATTTTTAGAATAGAGACAATTCAACACACCTTTTGTTGAATTACCTCATCTAAAAATTTGAACGGTTAAAGATCAGATCAAAGTTTATTTATTTATATCTTACGCACGTTTCTTCAAGTGCATATTGAATTCAAAGACTTCGACACCTGAGGAGGGGTTACATGCTAACAAGTGGCGATACCCACGAAAACCGAAGGACTATTTGCTCTTTGGTTGAAATATCTATGAATGATCGTGGGACTCTTAACGCAATTTTTTTGTATCCTCTGATAACGTGGAAACACTCCATCCAAATTCTTGAGCTTTTGAAGAGAGGATGAAATTTGTTTGTAAAATAACTTGGACACAACTCATGTATCATTCAAATATATATATTTGTCGTTAATTGGTAGAGGCGAGACTTGAACTCATGCCATACTAATTTTGTTTCTGAAGTATTAAGATTTTAAAGAAGAGGCGAGTTTATTTATATTCGTATTTTCAACACGTTTTGCTTGGTGCATATGCAGGTTCAACTGGGGATTGAGTGTACAGAAGAAATCTGAAAGAATTCTGAACCTCCTTGAAGATGGGGCATATCTCAAAGAAGAGAGAGCAAAAGCAAGAAAAGTAACATTTGGAATCAAAGGTTTTGGAAGTTTTGGCAAGTGGCCTGCAGAAGGTGGTCTAAAAGAAGCCAGTTTTGAAAATTATTTGAGATCAAAATCTCTCTTCAATGGCCATTATGCAGAAGAATTGGCATCAAATGAACACACCAATTTATTATCCATGGAAAAGGCTGCTAAAAGTACAAATACAATGCTTGATTATGTGGTAGAAGAGGACCATCCATTCTGGGAGAAAGAGCACCAGACTAGAGTCTCCCTACTTTCCTCAGTATAATGAAATTTCATCGACCAAACAACCTATCGCGTCTTTTCGTGTTGTTCATGCGTCGGGAGGAGTTATGTCCGTCCGGTGTGCTGAGGGTGGGACTACATGTTGAGTATCAGAAACTAGCAATTGGAGCTTGTCTAATATTAAGGTGTGGATATATATTTATGTTTCTTGGTTATTTTTTGAGGGCGAGTGAATATAGATATCTTGTACTACTCGTACAATAGACAATAGTTTGATATGGATAAACTCGACCAAATATAATTCCATGGATTGCATTTTATACTTTCTTTTTCTGTCGAAATGCTTCCCCACCTGTAGACCGTGCTATGCCATATGTTTCTTCATTTAAAATTTTATCCTTATTCACTTCTTCCATACACTTATTTTTCATTTTATAAATATGTTGATGAGATTCGATTTATAACATTTGTGTACAATAATATCTAGGGGTGGAGTTAGAATTGTAGAGTTGTGGGGGCAAAATCTTGAAGTAAAAAATTGTAATTATAGAGGCAAACTTACCATAAAAGGTTGGGGTGCATATTAAGGAGTTTAAACATTTAGAGGAACTTTTTGGGTGTGTGGACAATTGATCTCGCTGTCCCACGCTGAATCCGCCACTGAATTATGAAAATAATTAAAAATGGATTGACAGGACAATGGTAAAAAGAGACATGCTTAAGGCCTATGGGTGGTGAATTTGATTAACGAGATAGTCCATGCATCTGCTCGACTAAGAATGTTAGAGATGAACTGACCACATGAAATGGCCATGAGACATGTGCCGAATAAATTGATCAAATATGTGATTAAGCATCTATTTGACAACAATTATTTCAAAACTATTTAATTCTCACACTCTATTTCCTCAAAATAATGGCTATCAAACAGGGCTAAATCTCGTTCAATCACGACATAAAATATATTCCCTGTTTTAAGAGAAAATTTTGAAGTTCTTCTTCGTTAATTCCTCAATTTTATTTTGTCAATTGCATACGATATTGAGGATACAAAGAACATTAAACCATCCGTTATGATACTCTATAAATGTATAACTTTCATGTAGTCATAAAACTTTTGTTCCCAAATTGGGTGAATTATAAATAAGAATAAACTCCATACTAGAACTTGCTTCCACACAGTAATAATTATCTGTATATTAAAAAATAATATATGATATGTTATATAAAATATGTATATTAAAGTTTCAAAAAAGATATGCTACGTTGCAATTGTGATATTTTCTTCACAATAATTATGATTTCTTCTTTTCAAGGAAATCATTTGATGATTCGCTGTTGAGTATGCTTTTCAAAAAGAATAATGCTATTCAAAAATAAATGGTCACATTCACGCTGGACGATTACCTGTAATTTTTATTATGAATAACACTACTCATTCAAAAAATTGTCAACATATTTATAAATCATAATGTTTTCCCCTTTCATGTGAAATTTGATAACCAAGAAGAAAAAAACATTAAGCCCTCATTTGGTAGAGATTAAAATCAGAGTTTTAGTAAATTTTAATAAAAATTAATGAAATACATTGTTGAAAAGTTGTAGATCCCATAAAATGTGTTATTAAAATTAATTATTGACTTCTAAGCCCCAGTTTAACAACCATTATTTTGAGAAAAATATAATTTTGAATATTAATTTTTTAGAAAATGTATGGTTATAAAATATGAATAAATTTTGAGTTTACATGCAAAATATGTTATTGTGTAAATGTGTGATTGAAAATGAATAAAGAGTTATGAAATAATGATTGTCAAATATGAGCTAAAATTTGAATTTAAATTTCTACATGTACATCATATTTGTCGTCATTATTTAAATTGTGTCATGTAGTAACACATCATTCGTCAGTAAAAAAAAAAAAAAAAACTATTTTCTCGCCAATTTCATTTTGAAAACACAAAGGGTGTCAACAAGTAGTAGATGATTGGATAAAAAGACTAACTGTATTTTAAATTGTTCAATGATAAAATGTCACGTGATTATGTCAACCTTATGTTCATAATGACATTGTGTCAATTTTATGTTAACCTTGTGTTCATATATTCAAAAAAAATTAAGCCCCCGTTTGACCCCATTACAATTATAAATCATTTTTCTCTTTTTTTATCAATCACATTTTCTCCAACAAAATAATGTTACACGTAAATTCAAAATAATTTTTTTTTTCTAATCATACATTTAAAAAAAAAATATTCAAAAAAATTATAATTCAAATAACGACAAATAATGGGGCTAAAGGACCAAATGTAATAATGCCCATTTTCTCTCCCACTCTCACTCATTACACGCGCCACAAACTCTCTCTCCCATTCATTTTCATTCCCTCATCACCAGTACAGCCACGCGGCCTCCCTCTTGACCACTCGTCTCTTTCTTTCTTTCTATCTATCTATAATATATCTCTCTCATAAACACAGCAAAAAAACAAAAAAATTTACAGTATTGTATCGAACTGTACACCATAATTCCCTGGCCTAAGTAGAGATACAGATTCCAAATATATAACTAGTATTATTATATATTTATGATGGCGGAGCTGGCTGCGCCTGAAGTTTACGCGCCACGGACAATACAGCTTTGGAGGACACTCTTGAACTGGTTGGCTGTTTTCTTCCAGATCTTCGCTCAGATCCTCCGAGGAACTCCTTCGTTCACTCAGGTCCTCTCGTATGTTGGCCTGCGTCATGGCTCCTTTCTTTCTGCTGCTTCTCACGCTACGCCGCATTTTAAGCCTTTGCCGGTAGTTGAGCTGTCAGAGATTGGAGAAGACCCACCTTCGCCGCCTACTCATCCACCCCTGGCCTCCTCTGTTCCAATCGCCGGTGGAGGGAGGGTGCTAGATGCTTCGTCTTTGGAGAAGCTAACGGTATTTTCTTTTAGTTTGAGTTTTGAATTTAAATTGGTTTGGATTTGATTAAAATAGGCATAAAGAAAAAGAAGTGAAAATTTTGAGTTAGTTATTGTCTTAAATTTGACTAATAGATAACGAATCTCATATTTAATGGATTGTGATCTATTACTATAATCAAGGGATTCCGAAATCCCTAAACTTAACATTCCCAGAAGCCAACTTGAGTTCGGAATTGAATTAGTTGGAATCTAGATTCATTGAATCAAGAAATAGAATAGCAATATCTAGGTTAAAAAGCTTGCTCTTGGTTCTTGGTGTCAAACTAAAGGCTGCTTCAAACAAAACCACCAAGGAAATTTGCCCCTTCAAAATCTAAGACAGGACCAATGTCGTTGCTGCCAATACTAATTGTCCTGAAGACAGTTGGTTGCTAAGGTTGGAGAAGATGGTGTTTATAATTAATAAAGCTTTGAGAAATAGGTGTCAATGGCTTTGACGAAGTTAGCGTCTAAGGCTAATAAGGTGTGACTAGTGTGAAGTCCAATAGTAAAGAACTAGAATGGATGGATAAATATGCAAATTCCTATGCTGCCAACAGGCAAATGAGTGAGTGCAGGCAAAGCCAAGAGTAAAAAGGACTAAAACTGGCATAAAATAAAGTTGCCAAATCACACTGAGAAGAGAACAAAGGCGAACACTTGGTCGAGCATCAAGAATTATAGTGGTGATTGTGGTCCAGTGGTCAATGCATAGGGAGAGAAGGGAATACCATCCACTGACTGACAGGAAAGGAAATATAAAGCATAATATTCTTATAAATAATATTGAAAGTGATGGCAAGCTAATTCAACATGAATTAAAGCTTCCATGTCACCATATTAGATGAAGAAATATAGGAATTTATCTTATTTTATTTTATTTTATATTTTATATACCATAATGACCAATATTTATACTTGAGAAAGAAAGCTATATGAAAAAATCAATTGATATTTCATGGGATTATGTTTCAGAGGTCCCTTATTTTATAGGATTATGTACAATTGCTACAATCAAAGGGTCATTAAACGCATATATCTAATAATGGAAATATTAAGTATATGATTGACTTTACGAAGTGCTTGAGTTGATTTTTAGCCTTTTGATTCAATTTATTTCACTAACAACCCAAGAATGTAATTTCTGTGATGCGAAAGTAACACGGCATATTTTCGGAAATTCTACACGCCATTTAATTGTGACTGATCCATTGAATTTTGATTCTCTTTTTGTTGACCAGTGACTCCAAGAAAAAATGTCATGTACTTGAGGTGGCTGGAGACCGGAATAAATGGAAACATAAAGAAACATTTTTTATATAATTAGTCACACATATTGGGGATATGGCCTTATGAAATCAATCAAATGCAAGAATACTGTCTTCTTTCTCCCGTGCACGGGGGGTTAGGGGTTGGAGGATTTGATCAAGGATAAGAGTTTCCTGTCAAATAAAATAGGGAAAGGTAGATCAGAGGATGGATTACTAAATCTAGAGTGAGTCATAATGAAGACTCTGTAAACTTTCCTCCTGATATAAGATAAACAACTAAATAAATCCTGCAGAAACATTGTTCATCTTGATTATCGTTATGTTTTTCTGTATAAAGATGCTTACTTGCCAAATAAAATTGCTTATCCATTCTCACCCATTTACTGTGTGCAGGTGGTTCTTGACTTGGACGAAACTCTGGTCTGTGCATATGAGGCGTCAAGTTTGCCTACTATGATACGTTCTCAGGCCACTGAAGCTGGTTTGAAATGGTTTGAACTAGAATGCGTCTCATCTGATAAGGTTCGTTACATATCTGTTAGACATTAATCATAAAGTAGAAAATTTTACAGTCAATCTTAACATTTCATATTTCTTTCACCTTTTCTCCATGGGGCTTCAAGGACTTTGAAGGCAAACCTAAGATCAACTATGTGACCGTGTTTGAACGTCCTGGATTGAATGACTTTCTAAAACAACTAAGTGAATTTGCCGATCTTGTGTTATTTACTGCTGGACTTGAAGGTTTTTCAATTTTCCACATCATCTGATTTTTCTTTACTCGTATCATTATACACGTTCTTTAAATATTTTACTTATTATATTCTTGTAGGCTATGCTAGACCACTTGTTGACAGAATAGATGCTGAAAATCGATTCAGTCATAGGCTGTATCGGCCTTCGACAATTAGCACGTAAGTTTAGAAGCTTCTGTACTGTGGTCAATTTGTAACAGTTCTCATGCCATTTTTGCATGTTCTTATGGCTTAATGTCTTTGATGTATACAATTGCAAAGCTTGTCCTATATTCTTTTCTTTATACAAGACTTGTTAATCATTAACAAGATATCTTTATGTATTTCTAAGATGTATTTAAATTTGACTAAAGTGAAAGAGAAAAGAGAACGTAATATAAGTACAGAAGTCATGAGATGCGCTAAAGCATCTACTATTATTTACGATGGTATATATATCTTGCAGTGTTATAATAACATCAAAGACATGAAGGGCATGTTAACTTTAGCATTTATACCCCTCTCATTAGTCATAATTGTTGAAACAAATATTAGAGTGATTGGGATTGCTTATAAGCATTTTAAGGGGTTAATTTCAATGCATATAAGCAGAAAATGTTGATATTGCTTATAAACGCTAAAATGCTTATATTTATAGGAAATTCTTTTTGACAAATTAGTCTAGCCTCGCAAAGATATTTTTGGACATTTTATTCGATTGTTTCTTCCAGTGCCAAAAAGCAGTTGGGAGAACTAAACATATATTATTTTTTTGCAAGCTTTTGTTAATTTTGTATCTTCTTTTGTAATGATAGTTTTTGAACTGAGTCTCTTCTTTTTGTACTCTGTTTATTGCACAATTAGATAATTTTATTTGAGTTTTCAATGGTAGGTGTTAGGTTTGGACCCCTAGCAATAAAATTCAAATAAACATAAGATTGACTCAGCCTTCCTTTTTTTTTCCCCCCCTCTGTCGTGTCTTGGAAGTTAGATTCCATGCATTAAGTCACGATTGGCTCTTGGTAGAAGTCTTCAACTCCCCTTTCTTCCCCTCAAAATGGTTTCACATAAATAGGGCCGTTCATTTGAGTTCAAGAAAGGGGAAGCTTGAATAAAATTACAGTGTTCATAAATTATGTCAATCGTTGCATGTGGCCTTTCAAGACGTCAAGTGAATTTCTGAGTCTGGTGCAGTGTTCTGAGAATTATTTTCTTGTTTTGTCCTATAGCATTCAAGGGCATGTTAGAAAAACAATGGATTCTTTGTTTTCTAAATTTCTGGAATAGGAGAATACAAAAGGTCTTAATTTGGGTAGAGTTTCAATTTTGTTTGCTTTAGACTTACTAGATTCAGTCGATAGCAATTATTTTCAATTTCCAAAGTGGAAGTTGGATTGCTAATAGAATTTGACTAATCTAAGTTGAAATCTGACTTCCATTTTTATTAACAAACAATTAAATTTTGTTATTTTTTTCCTCTTGCATTGCATGATGCATTTTGACACTGCACCATGCTTGTGTATTCTAGGAATGATTCTATGAAAATCAATTTCTTCCTCATCTTCTTTTCATTTTTCCTCGAGCCGAAATCTCTAAACCGAATCAATCTGAATGGAATTTTGCAGTGCACAAGCATCCAATAACCACATTAAGACCATTAAACTGTTACTTTTCTCTATATTTTCTGCAGAAGTCTGACTCTACCCTGATATGTCGTACATGAAGGAAGGTCCACAGCATGAATATGTATTCATGCAATTTTTACTACTCCCTTTCCAAATTGATGGTCTCCTAATCCTGTTAGTCTGTCTCAAAATTATGCCAACTTACCATTTTTTTACTACTGGATCAGCATAATGTTCCTCATATCTTTTCCAGAAAAAATGTCTCCTATAACTCCCACCCTGTAATCCTGATCATTTGCACACCCCATACCACCAGGCAGCAAAAATAAAGTTTTTTTTTAATGCTTCAACAACCAACTCCATCAGCATAGTAGCTGACAACTGAACCACCATAGCTAACGGAACTTCCCCAAAATATCAAGGGCCTCTCTGCAATTCAGTGTCTTGGGCTCTGCATCACAGAGTCCACCACGAAATATAATTTTTATTATTATTAATTTTTTTTGAAAATGAAATAGAAAAAAAAAATTGTGTTGGGATATATGCTTACGTTTAGGTTTTTCAGTTCTGGAATGGAAGGTTTTGAATTGTTTGTCAAGTTACACTTTTTGTGGTAGTGTCATCACATTGCGGTGGTAGTCTTGGCATTGATTTATGTTAATGTATTAGTCGTGTTTCTTTGATAAGTTGGTTGACTTGAGTAAGAGAACAACAAGAGGCAGCTAAGCATTATTCTCATGAACTTGAAGTCGGCTAACCATTGAATTCGCCATAAAGCTATCTCTGTTGAATAGATTAATGAAATTGAGCCCCTGTTTGATCTCCGTTTTTTAAAAACTCATTTTCAACTACACATTCTTCCAATAAAATAATTTTACACGTAAACCAAAAATATTTTCCAACTTTTTAACCACGCATTATCCAAAAAAGAAATCATTATTCCAAAATCTATTATCTAAAATATGGGGCTCAAACAAACCCTAAATGTCAGTGTAACTGCATCCATGTTCGTTGTGGTATATGTGTTTCTCTTTTGACCTATTCTACTCGTATCGCGTGACTCTTGGGAATAGTAAAATTGAACTAGATTTAAAGCTTCACTTTGAAAAGTCTATCTAAGTAAAACCTAGTCGTTCAATTTGGAACTAAAGGAATAATATTTTGATCATAATAATGAAGGGCTTTATGAGATGAAAATGCTTTCTTCATGCAGGAATGAGAAGCTATATGAAATAACTTGCCTACATAACTTCTGTTTTGAGCCTCATGCTCTAAAAAATCATTTTTCCTCAAATTCATTTTCAACTACTCATTCTCTCAATCAAATAACTTTGCACATAAATCCAAAATTTTTCTTTACTTTTTAACCACATTTTCCAAAAAAAAAAAAAAACACTATTACAAAACTCATTTAATGTAAAATGGGGCTCAAACGGAGCCATAGTGTTTTAACACCGGAAACCTTTTTTAATGCACTCAACATACTGGAAAGCACTGAATGAGTGATATGTGCAAATCCTATTTGGCTATTCGTTATCGAGAACCGTGCCATTTTGAGATATGTGACTTCTTAACCTTGAAGAAAACGTAATTTAATAATAATGTCTTTTATTTCGTGACTTCCAGTCGAGCATTAAGAACAAGGAGCTTCAAGATTTCTGAATACGATAGTTAAATTGGACAAGATTCAAGGAAGTCACATTTTAAACTTATGCTTCTTTGAACCATTCTTATGTGAAATATTTGTTGTCACGATTAAGTATATATGAATGCATGAAATTATGTATGTAATTATGCATATAGAATTAATTTTACCAGCATAGATGATTATCAGACTTTAAAATGTAGACTACACAAGATTTCAAGGCCTCTGCTTATAGCTATGGATCTTAAAAAAATATTAAATAAAAATAAAGATTTCGAAGGCCAACAGAAAACTGTACCTTTATTATTATTATTATTATTATTATTATTTTTTCCTTTCTTTTGGGGTATAGGAATTGACTACTGTTGTACCTTACTGCCAATGCCCCCTTACTCAAGAACACCAAAGCACCAGAACAACAACATAGCCTTTCTCCCAATAAATTTGTGGTTGGTTACATTATTTTATTTTTTTGCCTTTTCATTTGGTGCATTGCTAGATTTACTGGAAGATTTTAAAGCAAGGACATCCTTAGCGTCTACCCTCCCCTTCTGTTATGTTCTACCGAGATTGTTTCACGCTGGTGAACGGGGACATTTTTGTTCTAGGTAAAACATGTCTCTACAGCCCAAGTCATCCTCGTTTGATGCTTAACCTATTGGCATCAAATTTTTTTTTTTTTTTTTTTGCTACTGAAATGTCTTTTTTACATCATACACGAGCATTTAGACATGTATCTATAATATGTTTTAAGATGATAACCTCATTTGTTTGCATACATAACAGAGAATATCGTGAACATGTGAAGGATCTATCATGCTTATCAAAGGATTTATGCCGAACTGTCATTGTTGATAACAACCCTTTCAGTTTCCTGTTGCAACCTTTGAATGGAATTCCATGTGTTCCATTTTCTGCTGGACAACCACATGATGAACAGGTACTTACGTTTTACTTAACCGAAATGTTTGTTGTTGCTCACAATTATCCTGCCTGCCTTTACGACTAACTTTTATCATTATGTGCTGAACAGCTTTTGGAAGTTATTCTTCCTCTTCTCAAGCACCTCTATCTGCAGAAAGACGTAAGGCCTGTTCTGTATGAAAGATTCCATATGCCCGAATGGTTTCTAAAGCACGGCATCCCTGCTTCAGAAAAGACAAACATAGTTAAAATCGAAGGTGTGTAGGATATTATTCTTTTCACAAGGCAGTGTGTCCTAGCCAGAGCCCCAAATTTTTGTATAGAATCGTTCTGTGCTCAGGAGCAACCACTACTGACTCAGAAATGTTTAAATTCTTGTCAGATAAGTTTCTCTATTTCACTATCAGACATTTGCACACGATTGTGAAAAGTAAGATTCATGTGTAGCGTAACATTGTTCATAGGATTGAATTCTTTGTATTTTCCAAGTGTTGTATACAGTCAACGCCAATAAATTATTCGCAGTTGAACAGAATTCTTAGTTATGTCACTTGAAAGAGATTGATGTTATATTAGAATGTAGTATTTCTGTACATATCTTATAAAATTGTTGGGTTGTGTGTTGAGGAATGCTTTACTGGTTAGGTCAACAAATTATGCATAATTGGTCCCTAACCTATGACTCTTGTAGCTATTTGTGTATTACTTGTTAGGGTTGCATAGTCATTTTGCTTGTGAGACGGTACCTCTCATCTCTCTGTAGTTTAGTTGCTATCTGTAAGAACCTTAGCGCCCATTATCTTCTCTGTTTTCCTTTGAACTTTTGTATTACATTCTGAATAGCACTATTATTTTGACAGCTCTATTTCTAACATTGTTATCTCATTATCTCCACCTCTTTTCTTTTGTTCTCCTCTAATAATGTGTTACTTACTAGTTTACACGTAATTGTTATTTTGTAAAATAGTCGTTATTGCTTTATTGTATATTTCAAAATATCAAGGATATATAAAACCAGATTGGACCTGGTGGTTCAACTGACGACCCGATAGTTGAACCAATGACCCGATGATTGAGCTTTTAATCCGAGTCATGCCTTGGTCAATTGTCACAACTATGCATAAATAGAGAAACAAACCAAACGTGTATCAATTGTTATAAATCCGAGTTTTACTTTAGATGGCTGACCACGCACACCTCCTGCACTTGATCCAACTGAATATAGTGATTTGTATTGGCATTTTGGGTGCTCTGTTCATATCCAGTCAAACATACCAAACGTGCCAAAATAGGTTAAAAACAATATGATACTGAGAAACCAACCTCACTAAATTCGAATGGAACACCGAAACATCTTCAGGCCTACACTGGATAATAATTTGGCAGCAAAGTACATATCAGAACTGTTGATATGCGTATGAGATATCTGTGGCTATTGTATTTGTACTTGAAAACTTAGCATCTGGTATCAGTTTCATAATTCTTGAATCAGCAAGCAATACACAGCATATTCATGTAATTTTTAGATTTCCATCGATTATTTCCCACCAAAACTATGTTTAATACTCTTTCCTCGAGTCAAAACCACCTTCTTTTAGCTGTGGAGAGTTCATCATCGTCCAACAACCGATCACCAGATATGTAGTTTCCATCCCTCTCTTCAACATTTCTCATTCGTGGTCGATGCTTAATGCCCCCATCAATTATTTCCCATCCAAAACCATGTTTGATATTCTTTCCTTGAGTCAAAATCTTCTTCTTTTTGCTATGTAAACATCATCAAATTCATTGTCGTTCCACACCAGGTCACCAGGTCTGTAGTTTCCATCCTGCTCTTCAATATTTCTCACTCGTGGTCGATGCTTAATGGACCCATCAAAGTCACTTTTTTTGTTTCGGCACAAAACCTAAACGACCTGGGGCCATCATATAAACGAAAAAACGAAAATCATCACAATCATCAGTTTAATTAGGTCTTAAAGAACGATGAGGTCCATGTCTCTCTCCAAACTCTCTTCCCTAATCGCTACTTCCACCCCATGACGCCCATGAAATCTACCAAAATCAGATCGCAATTATAGTAAGCATTCAAAACTTCGTTAAATCGTCATTTGACCCTTAAAAATATGCATCATTTCAAAATTCTAGACACCGTCTCAAATTGGGAAACAAAATTTAGCTTCATAAAGTTAGACACGGGAGGATCACACGACGATTTAATAGAGGTTTGGGTTGCTTTCCTCGCCGACTCTGCAACTTGACCAATTAGATTCTTTTCGAAGGTTGGGGGAGCGACACAGTGCTCAAACATTAGTGCAATTTTCCCTAATTTTTATAGGTATAATTTTACAAATAGTTTTATAATTTCAGTTATAATAGTTACTGTAGATTGCAAGGTAAAACTGCTGAGAAAAGAATAAATACAGAGGTGATTAAACCTCTTTAGTACTATTGATCTTTCACAAAGTAGAATATCAAATAAAATTATTTGGAAATGAATCCACGAGTTAATAATTAAAATGTTCGTGAAATTTTCATGTCCTTCACTTCCTCATGGGTTGCCATCGAAATGTCTGATAGAAAAGTTTTGAGCTCCTCAGACGCTACAAAATTGGTAGATTTAGAGTGAGACGGATATATAAAACTCAAATGGATATATATTGCTCAAATGGATGAATTTTTAGCCTCAATTTGTCATCAATTTTCTCAAACTGATTTTCAACTACGCATTCACACAATAAAATGTTTTACACGTACATCCAAAACTTTTTCTATTTTTAACCTCACATTCTCCAAAATAAAAATATCAATATTCCAAAACTCAATTTTCCCCCAAAAAAACTCTTTTTAATGCTTGTCAAACAGAGGCTTAATAAGTATAATGTTGAAATATAATGTGGATGAATATAATACTTTCTTAAAAATTTATAATTTTAATAGTGATAGTTTATATATATGTATCCCTACTATATTAAAAGAGGGAACCCACTATTTACTGTTCATTTGTGAATCATTTTTTTTCCTATATTGTCCCCATTGATTGCCTACAATTGTTGACTAAGGAAATATAC
>CAIGRN010006703.1:0-10324 GCA_903798345.1 Fraxinus anomala | reverse complement strand
TTTTTCAATAACCCAATTACTCAAACGCCAAACCCTTACATTTACGTTGATTTGGGGGGTCCAATGTTGGGAGTTCGCCTCGGGCCCCGAAAATCACAGAACCGGCCCTGATAACTAATAGGAGTTTTTGTTGAATAAGTAGAATCTAGAGCAATACAGTGTCTTGAAAGGATTATTTATGCTAGTTGCTTTTGTATTGAGAATCCAAATCAAATACATTGTTCATATAATAACTTTTTAGAGTTAGAAAGAGAAGCAAAAATAGAAATACAACTAAATTAGTTTTCCTGAAAAAAGGTATAATATTTAGCTCAATTATGCATCCAAAATAATTATATGTACTATTAAGAAATAAATATTATTTATTACATGATTTTTAGAATGTTTTTCTAAGGAAGTCCTAAACATGAAGACATCGGTGTAATTTACAAATAGAACTTGAAAAATACTTGAGAACTATGCAAATTTGATTTGTATTAGATATGGGATATGTTGGGATATGTACCCATTAATATATGAATTATAAACATTTGATGACATTTAATGATATTTGTTAAATTATTTCAATATCTTTTGCATGTGTAATTATATGTTTTATAAATATTAAAAATCTCTTGATTATTTATATGTAACTTTAAATATTGTACATTAGTGTTATGTACATAAGAAAAATATTTAAAGTGGAACAAACTAATTTTGTTCGTGAATAAAATTAAAGTATAAATGTTTAATTATGATCACTAGTGCAGTTCATTACATTCTAAATAAAATAAATATTATCTGGATTGTTAATAATGTGATTATTGGAATGAAATCACTTTATATATAATTTGATTATATAGGACAGCACAGTAAAATTCAATTGCACATAGAGTATTCAATTTTGATCAATGATCGTCATACATGGATCGATCTTAATTTTGCGTAATTAATACACTCATATTTATTAAGTTGTATTTTTTGATGTGCTGGGCAATGACGCAAATTAATAATGTCAAATTCTTGGTACGTTGGAAATACAACGAGATAAATAGTTGGGTATATTAATATACAAGAAGAAATTCATTCCTTTGTAGAAAAGTAGATAGACGGTTCCCATAAGTGCTGATTCGGGACTTGAATAATAAGAGTGCTCAATTTTATGATTAGTTCATAAAATATATTACTCATTAGAGGATCAAATGGACTTATGGAGAAAGATATAATTAAAGATGTTTACGGATAAATACATGAATCGTTTATGGAGGATTGATCTATATAAAATGACTATATCAATGGACACTTCAAATCTCTTGAATATAATTTTTTTTTATAATGTTAAGAGTGCAAATCAAAAATTTTAGTGGAATAATTTGGGATTAATAATTTTGACATATTAATTAAATTAAGAGTGCAAATCAAAATTTTTAGTGGAATAAATTGGGATTAATAATTTTGACATATTAATTAAAGTGTCAATTAATTGTCATCATTATTGGAGCTTAAAGTTATAATATCCATATTTCCTCGCGTCAGCTCCGTTAAAATTACATGAACATTATTTTAGTTGAGTTAGATTAATTAATTTAGAGTTATGAATTATGAATTGAATTTTACACATTAATTGATTGGATTAATTTTATTTTAAATAATATGATTATTTAAATTAATTTGAAATTATACAATGTGATAATGATTACATTATTATCTGCAACATGGAGTGTCCTTTTAAATTTAATCACATGTGAATAATGATAAATAATTAAAAGTTAATTATACAATATGATAATGATCACATTATTATTTGCAACATAAAGTGTCCATTTAAATTCAATCACACGTGGATAATGATAAATAATTAAAAGTTAATTATACAATATGATAATGATCACATTATTATTTGCAACATGAAGTGTCCATTTAAATTCAATCACACGTGGATAATGATAAATAATTAAAAGTTAATTATTTAAATTAATTTTGAATTGACAAGAGGTTATTGAAGAGAAATTCTTTCTCCCAGTAAAATGGCGTTACTTCATCCTAATGATAGGTGTGATTTGGTTTTTTAACTAAATTGTTAATTAAAAATTAAAATAAAGCTACATTTTCAAATATAAATAGGACTCAGAATTATTTTTATCTCTTCATTAATGATATGTTAATTAAGTTAATACGTATATTGTTTAATTAAAAAGGAAAAATGTATTGTCCTTGCTTCCACTTATTATTTTTTTTCTAAAAATGGTTTTCAAAATCAACAGTATATACTTCTCAAATTAGAATAATAGAACTATCTTTTTTTCTTTTTTTTCTCTAAAAATAGTTTTCAAAACCAATAATTGATATCAGAGCCAACTCTACATCATACTAGTTTACTTATAAATTATGTAATAATCATTGTATGGTGTTGGAACAATAGCATATATTTATCTATATATCTTTATAATTCATTTAATAAATTGTTAGATTGGCTGTTATTTATATGATTCCATGAATTAGGATGAATTTTTCAATTCCTAGATTAAATGTAATTTGGGTTTTGATGTAACTTTCGTGTGGTATTTTTTTAATTTAAAAGCTGAAATTAAAAATTGCTCATAGTGGGATTTGAACCCATGACCTACTCTGCCATTGAGCTGGGACATTATTGTAACCATGATTTGAGAAATCGAATACTTGTTTACAAATGGAAATTACATGGACTCTTTAATTATTTTAAAATTTATGGGTTATAATTTTAGGTACATGGAAACCAGCCAAAATTTTCCTATTTCACTCGTGTTTAATGTATGTCTTCATTACGTTGATAATCTTCACGTGGATATAACATGCCATTTAAATTAGTACAGTGCCTACACATTTACATGCATCCTGTGCATATTATTTATTTTTTAAAAATGTTTTAATTAATTCATTCATGCACACGAGATTGAATTTAATGATATTGCTTTTGCTAGATGAATCTAAGTTAATATATTGGGCGGTAAATTAAGAGTTAGTTTTATCAAAACCAAATATTTTCAAATTAGATTTAAAAGCTATAAAACTTTAAATAATTAAGAGTAGATTCTTAGTTATTCATAATTTGGAAGGATCAATTAACTAAACTAGATGTAATATAGAGAAGTTCNAGTTTTATCAAAACCAAATATTTTCAAATTAGATTTAAAAGCTATAAAACTTTAAATAATTAAGAGTAGATTCTTAGTTATTCATAATTTGGAAGGATCAATTAACTAAACTAGATGTAATATAGAGAAGTTCTGTCTAGATAAATTGGGTTTTAAGTGGGACCGATGTGACCACTCCAATTTACCTGAGAACTGAATATTCTGACTAGGAGATTTGTTTGATGAGTCTTTCCTGGGAATTATCCATTGAGTGTCGAATTGGTGAAATTGATTCTACACAACTTAGATTAATTAAATAGATGATGTTTTAAAATACACCTTAATTTTAATGAGTGAAAATGGGTAATATGACAGTATATAAGCCCTAGGTCTCCACCATTAGAACAACATCGTGAGTTTTTGATAGTGCCTCGAGAAGCTTTGATTTCATCCTCCCTATGAAGGGTGTCTACCAATTGCAATATCAAGGTTGTCTTCCTTGAGATAGAATTAGTAAGATGTATTTTAGGTTTGGCCTACCCTACGAAGACAATTTCTAAGTTAAGTCTAAAAATCTAAAATAGTGGGTTACACTCATAAAAAAAACGTAATTAAAGTGTTAATTATATTCTTGACCAAAACCAAAGAAAATCGATAAATATTAGATGTGTGATTTTTTGAAAAATATTTATTAATTGAGAATGTCTCATTTTAATTAACAATTATTTGACCTACCCTACGGCGACACTTAGTTGTGGTGATTAAAATTCTTTAGGCTTTTCATTAAACATGTTTTGTGTATTTATCATGTACATTATATTTGTTTAGCCTTAAATAATAAATGATATCATGTACATTTAATTTTCTCGCATCCGATATTTTGACTAGAGAAAAATTTGTCAAATGAAAAAGCAACATGAATATAAAACTCATAAATGATAACTGCCACTTTGTCCTAAAAGAGAATCGTCATCCAGTGCCTCCAACGAATGCCTCAAAGGCTGAATCTATAGGTACAACCGTGGGTCGTAGCGAACAACAAAGCACTCTGCTACTTTCTATCTGCAATGAATGAGGTGCTTACAACTAAGCACGAGGCTTTTGAAACTATGAGAGAGGTTATGAACTCTCTCCAGAAAATGTTTGGACATCCCTCTAATCAAACACACCATGCTGCAGTAAAAGTCGTTATGAATGGCAAGATGAAGAATGGTTCTTCAGTTCGTGAGCATGTCCTCAAAATGATCAATCATCTGAATGAGGTTGAGATCAACGGTGGGAAAATTGATGACAAAACTCAAGTGGGTTGACTTTGGAGACACTTTCTCCTACTTTTGTCCAATTCAGAACAAACTACTTCATGAACGAGAAGAAGTGCAATTTGATGGAGCTTTTGAATGAGCTGCAAACTTATGAGACCCTTATAGAGGATAAGGGCGGCAAGGCAAATGTTGCTGAAGCCAATATGATTCAAAGAAAGCCATTTTCTTCAAAAAAAAAAAAATTAAAAGAGAGAGAGAGAGAGAGAGAAATGTGGGACCATAGAAAGGCAAAAAGAAGATCCAAAAGAAAAAGACAAATACTGCTCAGGCCAAGCCCAAAGGAAAGTGTTTCCATTGCAACCAAGATAGCCATTGGAAGAGGAACTGTAAGAAGTACTTCGATGGGCTGAAACAGAAGAAGAATGGTTAATCAGATTTACTAGTCATGGAAACATTCTTAGCTGAGAAAATTTCTCAAATAGGATAGTTGATTTAGGGATATCTAACCATGTTTGTACTTCTTTACAAATGCTGGAAGCGTCCAGGGATCTTGAAGATGGAGTTTTCCAAATGTGAGTTGGGAATAATGCCAAAGTTGATGCGACAGCTGTAGGGACAGTTTGACTGTCTTTTCCAAAGAATAATTTTTATTGTTAGACAATGTTTATTATATTCCAGATTTTAAACTGAATTTTATTTCAATTTTGATATGTTCTGGTTATGTTGATGATGGTTTATATTTTGTTATACCTTTGTCTTATAGCTTATTGCAAACTGAAATGTCAAAAGTCGATAAACCAACCTCAAAAAGAAGAAAGATTTTTAATAAAGATGACACATACTTGTGGCATTTAAGACTTGGTCATATAAACATTAAAAGGGTAAAAAGACTAACAAATGATGGTCCTTTAAGAGAGCTAACAGTTGACACTCTACTTGTCTGCGAATCTTGCCTTGAGGGAAAAATGACCACAAGACCTTTTTCAGCAAAAGGTGAGAGAGCAAAAGTACCTCTACAACTCATACATATAGATGTATGTGGGCCTTTGAACGTCAAGGTAATAGGAGGTTATGAATACTTCGTCACGTTTATTGACCATTATTTAAGATATGGATATGCATACCCAATGCAAAGAAAATCCGAAATGTTTCAAAATTTCAAACAATTTCGTGCTGAAGCTTAAAAGCAACTCAACAATTCAATCAAAACTCTTAGATCTGATCGAGGGGGGAATATTTGGATCATGAATTCAAAAATCACTTGATTGAAAATGGAATAACATCACAGCTTAATGCACCGGGAACGCCACAAGCTAAAAGAAAAAAATCGCACCTTACTTGACATGATGAGATCAATGTTAAGTTACTCTTCTTTATCCCCCTCATTTTTTAGATATGCACTCCAAACGGCAGTATACATTCTAAACTTAGTTCCATCTAAGTCAATCTTGAATACTCCCTTAGAATTGTGGAACGATCGCATACCTAGTCTGAGACATATCCCGTATAAGGGGATGTCCCAGCACAAGTGGTAAAGGGAAAGACTGGGAAGATGGATCCTCATTCAGAAGAATGTATTTTTGTGGGCTACCTAAAGAAACAAGAGGAGGATTATTCTATAATGCTCGGGATAACAAAGTATTTGTATCGACAAATGCTATTTTTCTCGAGCATAACTATAGGACAGATCTCAAACCTAGAAGTAAAGTAGTTTTGAAAGGGTTGCTGGCTGATGAGATCAGCTCCACACCAATGACAATTATTGAACGACAAAGAGAAAAAACCATCAATCGCAATCAAACACCACCCTCAACACCACCACTACACAGTGAGAGGGAAATAAGATTACCCACCCCTACCCACTATCGTGAAGAAAGTGAAACAAATGTTGCAATCACTAATGGTGGTGATAATGATCCATTGACATACAAGATGGCGATGAAAGATGTTGATTGTGATAAATGGCGGGAAGCCATGAAACTAGAAATGGAATTCGTGTACTCCAATTCAATCTGGAAACTTGTAGATTTATCAAAAGGTGTAAAGCCTGTTGGTTGTAAATGGATCTACAAGAACAAAAGAGGAGTCGATGGGAAAGTAGAAACTTTCAAAGCAAAGCTTGTGGTAAAGGGTTTTACACAAAGAGAACGAGCAGACTATGAGGACACCTTTTCGCTAGTTGCTATGCCAAAATCCTTTCAAATTCTCTTATCTATTGCTGCTCATTATGATTATGAAATGTGGCAAATGAATGTCAAAACAACGTCTTTAAATGGTCATCTTGAAGAGACCGTACATATGGCCTAACTAGAATGTTTCATGAAAAAAGGGCCAACAACAAAAAGTCTGCAAACTGCAGAGATCCATTTATGGATTAAAGCAAACTTCTAGATCATGGAACATCGGATTTAATGAAGCCGTAAAATTTTATGGTTTTGAACAAAATCTAGGTGAATCGAGTATCTACAAACATATAGAAGAAGATACGGTGGTCTTCTTAATTCTTCATGTGGACGACATTTTACTAATTGAGAATGATGTAAGGACTTTGTCCAAAGTAAAGAACGGGTTAGCCACCCAATTCAAAATGAAATATTTGAGAGAAGCCAACTATATTCTTGGAATCCAAATTATAAGGGATCGCAAGATTAGGCTTTTGGCATTGTCTCGAGCATCATATATTGACAAGGTGCTTGTCAGGTTTACGATGTAAACCTCCAAGAAAGGAAACTTACCTTCTCGATATGGAGTTTATCTCTCTAAAGAATAGTGTCCTAAGACACAGCAAGAAGAGGAAACCATGAGACAAATTTCTTATGCATCAGCAGTTGGTAGTTTAATGTACACAATGCTATGTACAAGACCCAACATATGCTTTGCAGTGGGAGTGGTTAGCTGCTATCAGTCAAACCTAGAATTGGATCACTGGGTAGCAGTAAAACATGTACTCAAATATTTGAGGAGAACAAAAAACTATATGCTGGTGTACTTTGGTGGGGATTTGATTCCTTTTGGATATACAGATTCTGATTTTCAATCAGATAGAGATTGTCGAAAGCTAACTTCAGGAGTAGTGTTCACTTTGCAAAGTGGAGCTATCATATGGAGAATTTTTAAACAAACTTGTATTGCAGACTCAACCATAGATGCTGAATACGTAACGGCTAAAGAAGTAGTATGGCTTTGTGAGTTCTTGAAAGATCGGGAAGTTGTTCCAGGAATGCATGAACCAATCAAACTCTACTGTGATAACAGTGTAGCGGCAGCTAATGCAAAAGAACCAAGGAACCACCGAAGAGAAAATCATATAGAGAGGAAATTTCACTTAGTGAGAGAAATTGTCCAAAAAAGAGACATTTCAGTTGAGAAGATCGCATCTACGAACAATATAGCTGATAGTTTTGAGCAACACATTGAGGGAATGAGACTTAGAGATATGACTCATTTACTTTAGGGCAAGTTGGAAATTGTTAGGATATGTGCCCATTAATAAATGAGTAATAAACATTTGATGAAATTTAATGATATTTGTGAAATTATTCTAATATCTTTTGCATGCATAATTAGATGTTTTATAAATATCAAAAATCCCTTGATTATTTATATGTAACTTTAAATATTGTACATAAATGTAATGTACAGGAGGATAATATTTAAAGTGAGATAATCTAAATTTGCCTGTGATTAAAATTAAAGTAGGGATCTTTAATTATGATTACTAGTGCAGTTCATTACATTTTGAACGAAATAATCTTATTCGAATTGTTAATAATGTAAATATTGGAATGAAAGTATTTTATATATAATTTGATTATATAGGACAGGAACACAATAATGAATCTCTAGTAAAATCCGATTTCACAGAGTATTCAATTTTGATCAATGATGGTCGAATCGATATTAATTTTGAGTAATTAATAGACTCGTATTTATTAAGTTGTGTTTTTTGATGTATTGAGTAATGACGCAAATTAATAATGTCAAATTCTTGGTACGTTGGAAATACAATGAGATAAATAGATGGGAATATTAATATACAAGAAGAAATCCATTCATTTGTAGAAATATAGATAGACGGTTCCCATAAGTGTTGATTCGGGACTTGAATAATAAGAGTTCTCAATGTTATGATTAGATCATAAAATATATTATTAATTAAAGGATCAATGAGACTTATGGAGAAATATATAATTAAAGAGGTTTACGGATAAATACCTAACTTTAATTATGAATCGTTTATAGAGGATTGATCTATATGAAATGACTATAGCAATGGACACTTCAAATCTCTTGAATATAATTTATTTTATAATTTTAAGAGTGCAAATCAAAATTTTTAGTGGAATAATTTGGGATTAATAATTTTGACATATTAATTAAAGTGTTAATTAATTGTCATTATTATTGGAGCTTAAAGTTATAATATCCATATTTCCTCGCGTCAGCTCCGTTAAAATTACATGAACATTATTTTAGTTGAGTTAGATTAATTAATTTAGAGTTATGAATTATGAATTGAATTTTACACATTAATTGATTGGATTAATTTTATTTTAAATAATATGATTATTTAAATTAATTTGAAATTATACAATGTGATAATGATTACATTATTATCTGCAACATGGAGTGTCCGTTTAAATTCAATCACATGTGGAAAATGATAAATGATTAAAAGGTAATTATACAATGTGATAATGATCACATTATTATCTGCAACATGGAGTGTCCATTTAAATTCAATCACACGTGGATAATGATAAATAATTAAAATTTAATTATTTAGATTAATTTTGAATTGTTTTCTGATAAGAGGATATGGAAGAGAAATTCTCCCTCCGAGTAAAATAGCGCCACTTCATCCTAGTGAGGTGTGATTTTGGGTTTTTAATTAAATTGTTAATTAAAATAAAGCTACATTTTTCAAGTATAAATAGGACTCAATAGATATTTAGAAAAGAACACACAGAACACAGAAATTTATGTGAAATATTTTTCTATGATTTTTTTCTTTTCTTGTGACTTTGTCTCATGTATTAAGAACACAAAGTGAACCATAAAGTAAGCGTATGAATCAAACTCAAATCAGATACGTCCACTCGCTCGTTCATTATAATCGGAGATACGTCGAGAAAGAATTGTGGAGATTTTGGGAGATTAACAATTTTAAGGAGGATTTCAAAATTTACATCCTAGGCGATCGCCGGTATTACTCTTATCTCTTCCTTAATTACATGTTGATTAAGTTAATGTGTATTGTTTAATTAAAAAGAAAAAAAAAATTACAATGTGATTGTTCTTGCTTCCGCTTACTTTTTCTAAAATTGGTTTTCAAAACCAACATTATATACTTCTCAAATTAGAATAATAGAACTACTTTCTTAATTTTTTTATTACAACTAAAATATAGTCATATTTTGAGATAAATAAATTTTTAATAAAAACAAAAGTACTCCTTTTTCAAGTCCAAAAAAGTTTTTATTTTTTCTGCATTAAATTCTAAAAATATGGAACTTTCAACGGCATATATCTTGGAAAAAAAAATTGTTACATAATTAGTAATTAAATGACCCAATTCATAATACTGCCCCCAAGCCCAATTAATTTTGTAAAGGAAAAAAAAAAATTATGATTTTAACTTTTTCTAATGGAATTTTATTTTTTCAATATATCAGCCAGTAATTTTTTTTTTTTTTTGTCCCCCTGGCTTTATATTAATCAACAACATAAGTAAAAAATGGAAAAAGAGGGGGGGGAGGGAATGCGAAAAAATGAAGCTGCTAATCAAAGTGAGGTTAATTTATTTCATTACCATAAGGTTTAAGTAATATCCTTTTGTGCCCTTGCAAAAAGGATATTTACATCCCATTGTCATTGTTCTTTATTGTCCCACAGAGTTTAACCTCACCAGTGTATTTCTTAATACACCGTTGCGCGCCCGCACACATATGTATGCATATGTATAAAATA
>CAIGRN010006677.1:0-12313 GCA_903798345.1 Fraxinus anomala | reverse complement strand
ATTTTTATCAAAACTTATTAAAAATCTAATTTTTAATAAATATATATATATATATATATATATATATATATATATATATATATATATATATTTATTTATTATTATTGTTTATTTACAACAAAAAATGAGCCAACAGATGTCAGATCCACTCTCGCCAAGTCAAGCACGATTCTGGCTCGTTCCTACCGGAATAATGATGGTAGCAATGAGGAAATGGACGTGGGAGGTACTTTGCGACGAGAGATACAATCGTTTAAGCTCTGGCGGGTAGGAATAAATGCAATTGCGCTAACAACAATCACTGGATAGAAACCAAACTAATCTATGTAATAACAAACAAGAATATGTGGAATGATAGATGAAATGTTAATATATTTCCTTCAAGATTTCAAGTTTTTACCTTAAATATTTGATTGTCAATTTTTCAATAAATTATCCAAAACCCCTCCTTTTTTATTACAAGGAGAACCTATTTATACTACCTTGGCCGACGTGGTGATCATTGGATCAGAATTATGTGGCCCCATCTCCCTAATTTGGACGTCACATCACTGTCTATTCATATAATTAATACATTTAAAAGAGGTCAGCCGCTCTATACAATAGGCTGACATACTAACAAACTCTATTGCAAGTATTACATCAATCATTTAAGAGAGATCTTCGAATCTTCTATGAGAAACAACATTAGTTTCGTGAGATTCGGAAGAGTTGAGAACCTCAGAGGAACCTTAGAAGTAGTCCTCTAAGTAGAGGGCCTCAGCTCCTTTTGTTTTCTTAGATAGCTTCGTCTTTAAGTTAGTGCCTCAACCTGGACTTCATCCTTACATTATGAGGACATCGCCCTGACAGTATAAGGACATCAGCCTTATAAGCCTTCTTTGTGTTTTGGCCTCAGGGGTCTTCGTTTGACTTTCCTATTGACTTTTCTGCCTACGTGGCATAGCCTCTCTGAGCTATGGAGGCGAGGAGTAATAATAGTCCCCCAAGTCTAAGCATAAGTATTTATGTAATGCATGGACTTAATTATAAAATAATAATAATAATACTGAAGATAAGAATAAATTTTGCAGGGGGCTGGTTTTTTACCACACCACAATATAGTCCCCCAAGTGTAAGTGTAATCATTCATGTTATGGTTAGAATTGTGTTGTCCGAAGTGGTTTACTTGGTAGGATTCCATTATTTGGATTGATCTGGGAAGAAGGTCAAAGGTTTATATAGCTTCGGATATTAACATTACGAGGCATTTTATCTTAATGATTTTGAAAAACACGAGGCGTCCTTAATGATGTCGCCTCAATGATTTGATGTCGTGGCACGTTTCCAAGAAAAGGTAGCTGAGGTGGTACAACTTCCAATACATGCAACCGTCGCTGCATTTAATACATAATGATGCCTATCTCCCACGTACCTTGTGAATTCCATACACATGAAAGTGCGTGGTATCGATGTCCTAATCTGGGCCGTAGAAGATAAAGCGTCAGTTATGGTAGGTGGTTTAGATTAAAACTTCTAAATGGATGGTTGGATGACCCGGATCAAGATCCAACGGCTGGGGTTGAGTGGGTCTGCCTATAAAAGTCATAAACTTTTTGAGAGAATTTTCTTCTTACTTTTGCAAGAAATTTTTGCCCATTCCCCTTTCAGATTTCGCAAATCTTCAAGTATTACCAAGAATTTCCAAGCTTTTTTTTCTCGAAATCCAAGTGTTCTTCTTTGTCGAGTTCTTTGAACTTCTCTTTCCTCTCTTCTTGTTACCTTCATGATTTCCAGTGTTCTTTCCTTCAATTATCTTTTGAGAAACTCGTAAGTATTCTTTTTCTGTGATCTATACAAATTTTTTGGCAGACTGTAAATTGATGGCTTCATCGAATTCTGTTGGGGGGAACATAGATATTAGTGAGTTGGCAAGTGAATTGGGTTTTGTAGTTTCCAACATGTCCGACCTTGTTAGAGTCGTTGAGGTTGGAAAAAGCGCCTTAATTTCTGGGAGAGGTGATGGGGATGACGACATAGCCTGGGGGCAGCTAAAATCTCTTCTTCAGTAGATCCTTCTTACTTAGGGAAATAGGATCCCTTATGACATCAAACTCCTTTCCCCATCTCCTAACGAGCGAGCTTGCTACCTTAGGTAAGGCTGTGTCATCGTTAGTAAGTTCTTGTTAAAGACTGGGCTTCGCCTGCTAATCCATCCATTTTTCAAGACTATCTTCAGGTTGTACAAGTTGGCTCCTAAGCAGCTTGTCCTTAATGCCTGAGCTCAGTTGGTAGGTTCCTACTTCCTTTGGGTGAGGACATACCACTACATGTTTTCCAAATAGTTTACCAGCATTGCTCTTTAGGGAATGATGACTCCCGAAGCTGATACTCTTTGTGTTCTTGGGGGTCGCACTTTTCCTTTGTCGTAGGTCTACCTACCTCCATCAAAGGGTGGAAGGAGACCAAGTTTTAGGTAAAGGAGAAATGGCAGGAGTGTGAGGGTGACCTTGTTCCAAAAAGTTTCGGCCTCATACTCCGAAGCTCGTGAGTGTATTTTTCGTTGCTTTGATTTTCGAACCGCGAGGTCTTATACTTACATTTTTTTGTGTTTGTTTTATAGGGTTGGTCGAGCAGTTTGAGTTTACTTAGTGTGACTAGGATACTCTCTCCGAGGTCTACAAAAAATCTCTTGACTTGCACGACTTTAACCGTCTGATCCAATCAAGTAGCTTCTTTGAAGATTTTGGCCTAATGGCGAGGAGAGGTAAGGCGTCTTTACACTTGTTCATTTCTTGGTCCATTTCAATGTTGCTCACCTCGTTCCTCCTTAACTAGTACATAATTTTAAAAAGAGGAGGTACCCTACTCCTGATATGGCCACCATCCTCACCGCCATATCTACCTTTAGAAAGGGGATGAAGCCCTCATATGCTGGAGGAAAATAGGTAAGGGACAAAATTAAGAGGGTCAGAAAAGAAGGTACCTCTCAGGAGGAGGGACGACCCCCTATACCGGATAGGGAAAAAAAGATTGTGGAGGAAGAACCTAAGAAAAAGTTCAAAGATTAGTGGGGCAGGTGGTTCAATGAGCATTTTTTCCCTCGCTCTGAGGTCTCGTCGAAGGATAAACTTTTGGGCAGGTCGATGGCTACGACCTCTAGGGGAGCAATAGAGGCCAACTGCTATTGGACCCCAGAGGCAGGATCCTGCCAGAAGGCCAAAGCTTCAAGTGACTCCACCACCTCTGAAGCTTCCAAATCGAAGCCTGCACTGGCCTCGTGAACTGATGAGCTCGAATTTGAGGTTCTAGCCCTTCTCCCTCTGGAGGTTTAGACTGTAACAACAACATTCCATAAGTACTGGATGGAGAAGTGGCAATCCTACATTGAAAAGAACAACGCCATCGATGTCTTTGCCACGACGATGGCCCAGGCGGGGAGGTCGTTTGGCATGACCATAGAGGCTGAAGCCCTCTTCAAAAACCTTTAAAGTAAAAATTGTGGGTTCGCCAATAAGGCTTCCCAGGCTGAGGAAGCTGCTAGCAAGGCTAAGGCAGAGGTGGAGGCCTTAAAGAAAAAATCTGATGAGGAGTCGATGAAGCTTGCTTCTGCTTTGGTAGAAATTGATACTTTGAAGAAAGAGGTCCATCTATCTCAAAGCGAGGTGGCCTCTCTAACAAAGTGAGTGGAGACATCTGATTTCTACCAAAAGTTGGTAGCGGAGGCCTTGGAAAAGACCAACAAAGAGAATTTGGTTTTGAAGGAGAACTGGCTTCCCAAGTGGCTAACATGACGAAAGAAGTAGAGACTGTCAGAAGTGATGTCGAATAGGCTAGCAGAGACGCTGAGAAGACGTTCCTCGCCAATGTCCACTTAATTGAAGCATAAGTTTTAGGAAGTATTAGAGGAGGTACACTTACACTGAGATGATTGAGTGGTTGGAGGTACACACTCAAGGTATCGACACTTCTAAGTTGAGGGCAGAGTTTCTTGGAGATAAAGGAGAGCCTCAAACTCCGGCTGAAAGGGACGAAGTTATTGAGCTTGACGGAGACGCAACCGAAGAAGTGGCCTCTGATGCCATAGTTCTGTTTGTGGCCCCTCAGCTCCCACCCAAGAGCTTAGGACTTCAAATGTATCCTTTGGTATATTTTCTTCAAGTGTAATAGCTTCGGCCTAGCAACTGTAAATCTTCTTTATGAATGAACAAATTTCTTTTACTTAGTACTTGTATCCTTTTACTTTCTGTATCTTTACTACCTTTGCTCAATTATGACGTGCTTACCATAATGAATTCGAACAATTTATACCTTAATAATGACGTTAAATCAAACTTAAAATAACATCAACTTGATAATAACATCAGATGTATATCCACTTCAAAAGCTTGACTGTATCAAACTTATGAATATTGAACTTTAATAACTTGAAACAAGTGATAAGATCAGACTCGTACAATTTGTGTACCTCATCTAACAATAAAGTTCATATATGTTATTTCGAAAATACTTAAATGAAGTTCTCTTAGCTACTTTAGAACTTACTTAACCAGATAATCAAACTTTAAAATTAGACGTACGTAAGACCTGGGTCATACCAGACCATTGCATATAGTACTTCAGTAATAATTCAAACAATAAAATTTATCCAAGTATTAGGAGTTCGTGTACCTTTATCAATTTCCGAAGTGGGTTAATATATATGATCTGAGGTACTTTTTGTCTGGTTCTATCACATTGTAATTCAAACTTTTACATATAAGTATAAATAGTTCATTTTCCATTTTTCTTCCCCCCAACGTGTTGAGTGGTTTGCTTATGTTGAAGTTTCCTTAACAATTTTAGTTAAGGGCATGTGCCTCATTTAGCCAGTTTGGAGGTGGTCATTTTTTGGATCCAGAGCCTCGTCAGGCTGCATACGCATTTCTTTGTAAGGTTGCATACACATTTCTTTGTAAGGACAGGACATCTGCAAAGAGGTGTCTTCCATGGTCTTAACTTCCTTGGGAGGTATTCTTAGCGTGCAAATAACATATTAAAAATCATTTTTTAATTGAGCCTCAGATTGTACACACAAGAGATTTTTACATCATTGGTAATACTTGTGCAAATGTTCCACATTCTATGGATGTGGCTGTGCCTTTCCATCAATGTTTTCAATTTTGTAAGTCCCAGGTTGAACCTCTTCATATATGTGATAGGGACCTTTCCAGTTTGGACTAGGGTTCCTAAGCCACGCTCTTTAGAAAATGGGAACACCCTCCGAAGTACTAATTTGTTCAAACGAAATGACTTTTTTTTACTTTCGAATTGTAGTATCTAGTCATTTTTCTTTGATACGAGGCCAATTTTACCTGACAATTGTCCCTCATTTCTTCAAAGATATCAAGCTCACGTCTCCTCATTTCTTCATTAGTTACTTCATTGAAATGCATTCGTCAAGGAGATGGCAGACCTACTTCAACAGGGCTCATAGCCTCGGCACCATAGGCCATAGAAAACTTCTTTCTTGTAGCAGTTCTACTTGTTGTTCTGATAGCCCAAAATACTTGAGGTAGTTCATCGACCCATGTCCCTTTAGAGGCATCCAATTTCCTTTTTAGTGTATACTTGATCATTTTGTTATCAACTTCAACCTGTCCATTTGCCTGGGGGTAATGCGGGGAGGAAAAATATTTTTTGATACCCAACTCATTTCATAAACTTCTAACCTTTTTGTTGTCAAACTGCCTTCCATTGTCTGATACAATCGTATGGAGAATTTAGAACCTGCACATGATGTTCTTCCATAGGAAATTGGAAGTGTTGGCCTCAATAATTTTGGAAAGTGGTTCTGCTTCTACCCATTTGGTAAAGTAATCAACGACGACAATCGCGAAGCTAGTGTTTTCCCTTCCTATGGGGAGAGGCCCTATAAGATCAATTCTCCATTTTGCGAAGGGCCAAGGGCTAGATACAACATTCAGGTTTTGAGAAGGCTACCTTTGGATAATAGCAAAGCGTTGACACTTGTTGCATTTTCCAACAAACTGTTGCGCATCCTTTTTCAAGGTAGGCCAGTAGTATCCATGTCTTAGTACTTTCTATGCTAAAGACCATCCTCCAGTGTGGTTCCACATAGTCCTTCATGTATCTCCTGGAGTACATAGTTTGTCTATTCTCCTCCAATGCATCTAAGCAAAGTAATGAGAACCCACGTTTGTATAGTACATCATCTTGCAAGACAAAGTTGGTAGCTCTCTTCCTGAACTTCTGAGCCTCCTCATTTTCAAGGAGTAGGGTTTGCTCCTTGAGGGAAGATATTATCAGTTTCATCCAAGCTAGAGTGTCCTCAATCCACATAATAGCCTCGCCAGCAATAATTGAAGGTCCAGGAAGATGTTCTATAGACACAAATGTAAGCAGTTCAGAATCTTTACTGCTTGCTAATTTAGACAGTGCGTAGACATGGACATTCTCAACACGTGGGATTTACACCAGTTTGAAACTCTCGAAAGAGTGGATGAAGTCCATGACCAATTTTAGGTATGTTGCCATAGATTTATCCCCAGCTGAAAAATTACCATGAACCTGACTTACCATTAACTAGGAGTCACTGCTGATGACGAGCCTCTTTACTTTCATTTCTTTAGCCAATCTCAAGCTAATGAGGAGAGCGTCATATTCTGCTATGTTGTTAGTGGCTTTGAAACTAAATCTCACATCACAAGTAAGTTTATGTTTCTTTGGGCTAACTAGAACAACCCCGGCTTTTGACCCGTATCTCCTGAGGATCCGTCAACTGATAAGTTCCAAATTGGAGGTTCAGTAGGCTCCGTCACTTCTTCCGTTTATGGGATGGGGGTGAATTCTGCCACAAAGTCCACAAGGGCCTGGCCTTTGATTACAGGCCTTGGTTTAAAAACAAGGTCAAATTCGCTAAAGTTCCACAGTCCATTTCAGCAATCTTCCTGAAGCATCAGGCTTCTGCAATACTTGTTTGAGGTGTAAGTTTGTCAACATATATATACTATGGGCTTGGAAATAGGGCGTCAACTTCCTCGAGGCTGTTACCAAAGAGAGGGCTAATTTCTCCATGTCTGTATAGCGAGACTCTGCTACCAAAAGTACTTTGTTGACGTAGTATACGGGCTGATTGTGACTATCCTCTTCTCTTATTAAGACCGAGCTGATGGCCTAGATCGTTACTGCTAAGTATAATTGTAGTGGCTCGTGGTCCTTAGATTTGGAGAGGAAGGGAGCCTGTCTCAAGTGCTTTTTTAGCTCTTGTAAGGCTGACTCACACTCCTCTGTCCACTGAAATTTGTTTCCTCTTTTGAGGATTTTAAAGAAAGGTAGGCATTTGTCCATTGCCTTAGAGACAAAGCGGTTCAAGGCTGCTACTCGTCCAGTAAGGCTCTGCACCTCTTTCAATTTTTGAGGTGACCTCATTTCAATCAAAGCTTTGACCTTTTCAGGGTTCGCTTCAATGCCTTTTTGGTTGACGATGTAGCCCTAGAACTTTTCAGAATAAACTCTAAAGGCACACTTTAAAAGGTTAAGCTTTATCTGATATCTTCTCAGGATTCGGAAGGTCTCATTGAGATTCATAACATGATCTCCCAGTTTTAGGCTCTTCACTAGCATATCGTCCACGTAGACCTCCATGGTTTTTCCAATAGGGTTGATGAACATTTTATTGACAAGTCTCTGGTAGGTAGCTCTGGCATTTTTTTAGCACAAAAGGCATGGCTTTGTAATAATAAAGACCCTTGTCTGTGATAAAGGAGGTATGCTCTTCATCTGCTGGGAACATGAGAATCTGATTGTATCCAGAATATCCATCCATGAAGCTAAGAAGTTCATGCCCGACAGTCGAATCCACAAGTTGGTCTATTATGGGAAGTGAGAAGATGTCCTTAGGATAGGCTTGGTTTAAATTTGAAAAGTCTATGCAAACCCTTTATTTTCTATTATGTTTCTTAACTACTACTGGGTTTGATACCTACTTAGGGTTTATCGATTCTCAGATGAATCTATTATTAATTAGCTTTTTAACTTTATCCTTCAAAGCCTCGTATCTTTCAGGGTTGAAAGTTCTTCTCTTCTGCCTATGTGCTACAATCTTTGGATCGATGTTCAGATGGTGGCAGTTGATCTTAGGATCAATGCCTATCATGTCGCCATGTTTCCATGAGAATATATCAAGATTTTTCAGTAAGAAACTTTTCAGCTCCTCATTTGCTTTTGGTAGATTTCTTCCAACTTGTAGGTACTTTGAGGGATCCCGTAGGTTAGCTGGTAACCTCTCCAGCTCCTCCATGGGTGTTGTTTGAGGTTTGCAATCAATGATGCGAGGGTCCAACTCCTCCAAATTAACTGTTTCATCAGTGGCCCTCCCTTCTTCGGAGGTGGTATATCTTTCACAGACAGCCTCTTCTTCAGAGGTTTGTATGACTCCAAAAGTGTCCCCTTCTTTAGGGAAGTAAGTCATCTCGGCATCCTCCCCTTGTTCAAGGGTACTCCATTGTTCAGGGACATTGTGCAAAGCTAGGTCGATGGTAATGACGTTCACAGTCCTTGGATAAGCTTTTCTTAGGGAGTTTGAGTAACATTCCCTAGCACTTCGCTGATCACCTTGGATACTGTGGCCATGCCATTTTCAGTTGGAAATTTCATGCATAGGTGATGTATGGAAGTGACGACCCATAATTTCTTCAAGGCTGGTCTCCCAAGTATTCCATGATAAGCAAATTGACTATCAACTACTAGAAATTCCATGAAATGGTGAGTTATCAAGGGTGCAGTTCTCATCTCCATTGCTAGAGTGATTTTACCCATTGGAATGGTGTTGTCCCCCGTGAAATCAAACAAAGGGAAATTTATTGGGGTTAACTCTGGTCAACTTTCATTTTGTCAAAGGTAGTCCAAAAGATGATGTTGACAGAGCTTCCATTATCCACTAACATTCTTTTTAGGCAGTTATGGGCCACGACAGTCTTTACCACTAGGGCATCACAGTGTAGATAATGCACACTTATTACATCTTCTTGGGTGAACGTGATTGGTTGGATTGCTTTTTCGGTAGTAGATCGGTTAACTATGAAACTTATCGTAGGAATCTGTTGCTTCTCTAGCATAATTCCTTTGCGCATTTTTGGATTCTCCCCCTTCCTCCCTCTCCCCACATGTGGACTTCCAAAGATTGTATCAATTTCCTTGATGGGCTCCTGGCCATCATTTGCTGTAGGGTTTTGTCTTTGTCTTTGACCTTCTCTGGGTCTCTTCGTGTCGTTATCTCCTCCCTTTGGTGGGTCATTTCTGTTGGGGCATCTTGGCTCACTGTTCTCAGACCGTTAGTTCTGCCTAGGAGGAGCATCTTTTTGGAAGCACCTTCCTCTTCCTTGAT
Organism: Fraxinus anomala; assembly: GCA_903798345.1. Lineage (NCBI taxonomy): Eukaryota > Viridiplantae > Streptophyta > Magnoliopsida > Lamiales > Oleaceae > Fraxinus > Fraxinus anomala. The sequence goes on along the minus strand of CAIGRN010006677.1, from coordinate 2,946 downwards.
TCGTGTTTTGGGAATGTCTTGCGACATCCCAATAGTTTTTCATGCGGTGGCCATGGGATTGATGGTATGCATAATATCCGGGTACATCATCCCTATTTCTAGGTTCAGTGCCTCGTCCCCTACCTCTTTCCCTCTGGGGGTATCTCCGGTAAGGTTGACGCTGATGCATTTTAGCATCAGGATTTACTTCCTCATAGTCTAAAGTAGGTACTGCAATGAGCGTTGCTGTAGCTAGTTCATTCAAGGGTGCCTGATGGTCCATCAAATGGGAAGTATGACCTCTCTCCCTTTTGATTTGAAGAGGGAAAAGTCCGTGGCTCGCCCTTTTCCTATGGTCTCTCAATTCTTCATTGAGGATTTCTCGCTTTACCATTTCTAGTAAGGCATCATAGGTGATAGGATCCTTATTTTGCACATCTCTCCAAAAGAGATAGTTCATGTCTAAGCCTCTTCTTAAGGTAGTTAACGCTTCCTTGTCCATGACCTGTACACAGTAGGTCATTTCATTAGTAAAATGGGATAAGAAGCTTTTCAGCGTCTCGCCCTGTTGCTGTCGCATGTCTTGTAATCGTTGAATGGGTCTTTCGCCTTCTTTTCTAGTAGCAAAGCGCATTAAGAACGTCCTTTTGAGGTCCGACTAGTTTTGGATGCTACCTTTTGGCAACTTTGTATACCAGATTTTAGCCCCTCCACTTAGATTTAAATGAAAGGCTCTGCACTTTATGGCTGGGGTGGCCCCTTTCAAATTCATATGAGTTTTGAAGCTGTTGATGTGCTTTGTGGGTTCACCTCTACCATCATACTTGGGAATTTTAGGGAGCGTGAAGTGGTTCATCATTGGGGAATCTCTAATGGCTTGTGAAAATGGTAAATGATCATTGTCATCATCTAGGTCATAGGACCTCTGGGTTCATCAGAATCCTCATCCTCCATTTGATGGGTTTGGAGAGGTGGTTGGAAGGTTCCTGCTTCACTCCTTACCTGGTCCCTTCTTTCACACCTATTTCTAGGGGACGGGATTCAAGGCTCTTCATAATAAATCGACTTTTGTCTTTCGTTCCAAAGAGGCTTTTGTTGCCTATTCTTAGGCACAATAGGAGAAAGATGAGCCTGTCTGTTTCTAGGTATTGATGGCGAAAAGACCTAGCTACTCCTAGGTAGGCCTGTGCTTATCCTATCAAAAACACTTATTGACCGCTGAGGTTGATCTTCTGGCTCATAATTTGGAGAAAGGTTGTATGGAGCCTCATGAGGTCATTCTGAGGCATAATTGGTTGATGTATCAACCTCAACTTCCTTATCCTGGGGTACTTCCATCCTAGTGTGATGGTGCCCGCCATTTAGCTTTGAACTTTCTCTTCTTCATCTGGAATGCATTTTCAGGGGTTGTATACGGAGGAACGGGGTATCCTCCTCAGCCCTGCATGCTCATCAACATTTCATGCATGGCCATATTTTGCTGGGTTATACTTCTTATGTTGGCAGCTATTGTGGCCATTTCTCTGGTAAGCCTAGTTGTAACTCTGTCCCCACCTCCGGACCCGCCTCGCCTATATTGTGGGAATCGTTGGCGAGCAGCTGGGCTGCTTGCAAGGGTTTCCCTTCTTCAGGGTGTTCCCTTGTCCTTCAGGGTGCACTTTTATCACCGCTTGAACTCATTTTTCACAAACACTTTCGTCAACAAGTTTTCCTTTCTCCAGTGGTTCTTTCTTCAAGAAATCTCATTTTTCAAGGGTAGGAACCTTATTTGCTAGAGTATTTTTAGTAGGCTTTCTTCAACAGGTATTTTCTTGGTTTAATGTAGGATTTCTCACAGACAGTGCCAATCTATTGATCCCAAAAAATGAGCTAATAGATGCCGGGTCCACTCATGCCAAGTCAAGCATGATTCCGATGAGTTCCTACCTGAATAACGGTGGTAGCAAAAAGGAAATGGATGCGGGAGGTACTTTGCGGTGAAAGACAAAACCGTTCAAGCTCCGACAGGTGAAACAAAGGCAATTGCGCTAACAACGATCATTGGACAGAAATCAAACTAATCTATGTAATAACAAACAAGAATATGTGGAAGGATAGATGAAATGTTAATATATTCCCTTCAGGAGTTCAAGTGTATATCTTGAATATATGATTGTTAATTTTTCAATCAGTTATCCAAAAATCCCCATTTTTCTATTACAAGGAGAACCTATTTATACTATCTTGGCTGATGTGGTGATCATTGGATCAAAATCATGTGGCCTTATCTCTCTAATTGGGATGTCGTATCACTGACTATTCATGCAATTAATACATTGAAAAGAGGTCAGTCGCTCTATACTATATGCTGACATACTGACAAACTTTATTACAAATGTTACATCAATCATTTCAGAGAGACCTTCGAATCTTCTATAAGGAACAACATCAGTTTTGCGAGCTTTGGAAGAGTTGAGAGTCTCAGAGGTACCTTAGAAGTAGTCCTCTAAGTGGAGGGCCTCAGCTTCGTTTTTTAGGCAGCTTCATCTTTAAGGTAATGCCTCAACATGGACTTCGTCCTTACATTATGAGGACATTGGCCTGGCAGTATAAGGACATCGACCTTGTAAGCCTTCGAAGCTTCTTGGGGCATGCTGGATTTTATAGGCGATTTATCAAAGATTTCTCCAAGATTGCCAAGCCATTGTGTAATCTTCTAATGAAAGACACTACATTCGACTCCACTGATGAATGCTTCAAGGCTTTCAACAAGATAAAGATGGAGTTAGTATCAACACCTATTATGATAGTCCCAAACTGGAATGCACCATTTGAGGTGATATGTGACGCCAGTGATTTTGCAGTTGGGACAGTCCTAGGTCAAAGACGAGATAAATTTTTTAGAGCAATATATTATGCAAGTAAGACTCTAGATAATGCTCCACAGAACTACACAACAACAGAGAAAGAGATGGTAGCGGTGGCTTT
>CAIGRN010006661.1:0-15630 GCA_903798345.1 Fraxinus anomala | reverse complement strand
TACCTAAGAAAGCATTCTCTTTTGATGAACAATAGCTAACTAAAAGAGGAACCGCATAATGAAATTATGCTTTTATAGCTTAAAAATAATTTGTTGGGAGGGACATGAGAAATCCACTTCATACCTTCGCTTTGTCATTGAAGTGCGGAAATGTTAGAAAATCATAACATGTACCTTTTTATTAGTTCAACTGCTTTCTGAACTCTATGTAAGAGCTTTAGAGAAGAAGACCTGGAGAACTTACGGATGTTGATATTCCAATGCTGCCGTCTCGATTAGTTCGCATGCAAGATGACATTGTTCAGACAGCTATGAACTAACATGTAGTTAGGCGGAAGAAGCATCGGATCTCCAGAAGATAATTTTGTGAAGTTGCATATGGATCTGCAATGAAACACAAGTTGGAAAATTTTTCTTGTACTGTAAGTTGTGCCTTTTAACTGTTGAAGATTCTGAAGTTAACAAGAGACTTTGCGAGTTTGAGTTGGAATCGTGTATAGTTGGAAGAAAAAAATTCGATAACTTTGCCAATAATCACTTATGATATACGAAAACCCAGCTCCCCCCCCAAGTGGATGTGGTTTTCTGAGTTGTGAAACTAGACGCCAACTGTTTTGCTCCTTTCTGGGTTGGAAATCTTCAAAATATCCTGTGTAGCATGACTACATAGTGACATACTACAAAACCTTGTAATTACCTTCCTCCTTTTAACATGGTCTAAAGTTGTTAGTTTTGTGTAAAATAACCATTTCATCCTCATTAAGAAATAACATNACTAGACGCCAACTGTTTTGCTCCTTTCTGGGTTGGAAATCTTCAAAATATCCTGTGTAGCATGACTACATAGTGATATACTACAAAACCTTGTAATTACCTTCCTCCTTATAACATGGTCTAAAGTTGTTAGTTTTGTATAAAATAACCGTTTCATGCTCATTAAGAAATAACATCGTGAAATGTTAAGAAAGCAATAGTAGTACTACAGAAAAACAAGTAATACACTTGGAGCAAGTTTATGGGGGATAGAGAGTCTATTGGGAGTTAAAAGCTATGAGAGCGTAACTTGCATGTTCATGAACCATGGCCACTTGGCGAGTAATCTGCATTATCGTTTGCAAAGTGAGAGGGAGTATTTGAAATATCTTTCTTTTGTTCTTATTAATACTGCAGGGCAGTAATAGAGAATTATAAATGGGTTTTTTGAGTTTTTACTCTTTTTATCTGTTGCTCCCTATGTTAAATGGATTGTAGTAGTAGTATACAGGTTTTGTATCTGTCAGACGTGATTATCTACTATTTTATTGAAGGATCCACCTCATAACCTTATTATAACTTAGGTTGTTTCATATGATTCATTCTTGTTTGACTATGCAAGGATATTGTTCCTGATATTTTTGCCATTCGTGTTTTCCTCCATTTCACCTTTTCAGGAGAAACAAAGAGAAAGTTTGAGAGTGTATTCTCCGGAGGCACTATGGACACCCCCGACTCTGGCAAAGTTTTTCAGTACTGGCATTGCTGTGGGTCTGAAGATCCCTTTGACCATGGATGCACTTCTGCACCTCATGCTTCCTACGACGACTAATGGATTGAAGATTCCACATATGTCTCTAAGATATATTGTGAGTTCTAATCGACCGGTTAAGATTCTTTTTCTGTCACTCAAAACTGAGTTTGGATTTCTTATTTTCTTATTTCCGTTGCCTATGATCCTGAAAAATGTAAAGCATGTACCTATCTTATTATTAATAAATGACAAAATTCATGTTGTTAAATTTTTTTCTCCTTGACTTTCACTTTTGTATTCCAAATATGCAAAATAGAAACCGACTAATATAACGTCGAATGTATGAAAATCAAGATAGCGATAAACTTCTTTTATCTTTTTCCTAAATATTTCTCTATGGCTTGAGGAAGGACAAATTCATATTCGAAATAATTGAAATTTTAATGCATAATATCTGGAGGTGTTACTTCAAGGGATCAACCACATTAGGTGGAATGACGTCGTTTGAAGACTTGTCATTCCACTGTGACACCCATTTCTGTGTTCCGTGTGCTACACTGCATTGCCATTTTAGGGCATGGTGTGTGTTAACATCTAATACTCCATGCCAGTAGGATAATATTCCTCAATAATGGGAAGACAATATTCCCTTTTACTCGTGTTATTGACTCTAATATTTGGTTCAAAAAGTCTCAAAAGTTACGAAGAAGACTCTTAATAAAAATTGTATATTCATTTCTTACAAACATTTCGTCCAGAATCGAAATTTAGAAAACCCTTCTCGAAAAACTCTTGATACTCACTTTAAACTTGAATTTAAGTTGCATTTTGTTACTTCTAGAGAGATTCTAATCACGTAAGTACGAATATTTTAACCAACGAGAGAGTTAAATGAATCAACTATTGTAGTTCGCAATCAATGTTGTCAGCATTAACGGATTCAGGACCGGATTATAGGCCGGACTAATATGTAAAAAAAAAAAAAATTATTCATTGCCATTTTAGGGCATGGTGTGTGTTAACATCTAATACTCCATGCCAGTAGGATAATATTCCTCAATAATGGGAAGACAATATTCCCTTTTACTCGTGTTATTGACTCTAATATTTGGTTCAAAAAGTCTCAAAAAGTTGCGAAGGAAAGAAGACTCTTAATAAAAATTGTATATTCATTTCTTACAAACATTTTGTCCGGAATCGAAATTTCGAAAACCCTTCTCGAAAAACTCTTGATACTCACTTTAAACTTGAATTTAATTTGCATTTTGTTACTTCTAGAAAGATTCTAATCTCGTGAGTACGAATATTTTAACTAACGAGAGAGTTAAATGAATCAACTATTGTAGTTCGCAATCAATGTTGTCAGCAGTAACGGATCCGGGATCGAATTACAGGTCGGACTAATATGTAAAAAAAAAATTATACTACAACCCCCCACTAGAGCTGGAGGAATCATATTGAATACTTGATTATATCTTAAAAATATCCTAATTGAGAATATTTTTTAAACTCGTATATTAGTTACATATCTTTGAGGGTGATTTCAGAATATATCCCAAAAATATATGTGAATACACGCCATTAATTATTTGCTTCTTGTTATAACAATTAACGTGCATCAAGCAATTCCTTGCTCCACCACGAGGTTATCCATTTTTTTCCTTAGCACCTATGCAAAAGTTCCTTAAAAGCAACTTCAAATAAAAGTTGATCATAATTATACTTCACTCATTCAAACCCATTCTTCTTGAAGAATATCATTACCAGCCCATTACACAAATGCAAAGCCACGCGTTACATGCTTACGTTTGCCACATATCCCAACACACTTCTTTGTGTCCAAGAAACAAATTCAACACTTTAGTATTTTGCATGCCTATCCTCTCTGTCTCTCCCTCCCTCTCTATCTATATATGTATCCCTCTATGTTAAATTCTAATAATTCCCAGTTTGGCCCAGCTTTTTTTGCATTATAATCACTTACTTTCTTCAGCAATGGATGCCAGTTTGTTGTGTTCTCCTAGTCCTAGATTACCCCATAGGCCATTTCTAAAGAAACCATCTTACATCCTAAGACATGGGATCATTACAAAAGTTGTTAATACAAAAAAGGATGATAATGAGGGAAAATCATCATCTGTTGATGAAAATATGTCTGTTCTAAGACTGAACATCAAGAAAATGAAGTTGTTAGAGAGCAGTAGAACTAGCCAAAAGCCTTCTTCTGATTGGATGGAATGGGAGAAGAAGATTTTTACGCGTTATCACGAGGACGTTTGCGATGCCGTGGCATTGTTGCAAACGTATTTGATGAATACGAGGCCGAGCGTGGCGTTGGGAGTGATCGCGTTAGTCGCGATGAGCGTGCCGTTATCGAGTTCAGCCGCCATGGTTAATGTCTTGAAGATAGCAAAAGGATTGTTGGAAGGGTGTCATGTATGTATTGATATTGAGTTTTAGCTTATTATTGATTTTTAGCTTATTTATATGTCAAGTGTGTGTATTTTGGTTTAGATGAAGGATAAATCATAAGCCATGGCTACTTAAATAAGTAATGGATTAGACCATACAAGTACTTAAGGATTGTGTAAGTTCAGAATTTTGATTACTCTTATGCATGGCAAGTTTATATTTTCTTGATTTTGTCTGTTTTATTTTTCTTTTTTCTCCCCCAATTTGGGAGGAATCGACTATCATGTCGTGTTGATGTGGTCTTTGATGGCTTACAACCTCATAATTTTCTGTTACAAGTAAAATTTCTTGTTTTAAAAAGTAATTCTTTTGTTTGTGTTGAAATAAGTACTTTATTCATTTTTTAGCTTTAATCGAAAAAGTTATTTATTTTAAAATTCACTTGTTTACAAGTTAATTTACTTTTGTCTGTGGACATATTTGAATAACTTTCTACTAATTTTTAACTTTTATAAATATTAAATATTATTAGGGTCCGTTTGATTGTAAGAGTGAAATTTGAGTGAAAAGAAAATGAATCACAGTAAATTAAATTGCCTAGAATTGTTTTTTTGGGAATTGTCTAATTGTGTTTAATTTGTATAATTTTTCACCTGAAAATGTTGAAATTTTGAATCTTTTGGTGTTCGTTTGACTTTGTTTTCTATGGAAATTATCCATTAAAAGAATTTTTTTTTTTTTTTACAATTGCCCATAAAATTTGTTTTCATTGCAAAAAATTAAAAAAAAATAAAAAAATAAAAAATAAAAAATACCGGGAAAACCAAATTCATGGTGGAAATTCATTTTCCTCAAATCCATGGAAAACCAAACGTGTGAGGCAAAAGTGAGTAAATGAATTGACAATAAAAGTTGGCCAATCAAACATGCCATTTTGGTGGAAATGAAATTTCTTTTCCATTTTCCATGAAATTTTTGTTGAATCAAACATGGCCTTAGTAAATTTACCTTTTATTCTCAAAGAATTTTTTGGATGATTTAACATTTAGGTCATGTTTGATAGTATTTCTTTTCCATGAAAATAGGAATTGGTTTTCCATTTTGCACATTTTTATTTGTTTGATAGGCAAATTTTCTTGGCAAACAGTTTTCCACCCAATCCTATTTTTGGTCATTTTTCTTGGTTTTTGAGGAACAACTTTTCCCTCCACTTTTGGTGGGAAAAGCTTTTTCTAGGCAATTTTTTCTTTAAATGTTTTTTGGTAATGGAAACAAAATTTATCTCCAATTGTAACAAATTATATTTCTTTAATGGATAATTTTCATAAAAATAAAGCCAAATGAATATCAAAAGATCCAAAATTTTAATATTTTCCAAGTGAAAAATTATACCAATCAAACACAATTAATTGATAATTTCCAATAAAACAAGTTTTAGACAATTCAATTCCCTGAAATTCTTTTGTTTTCCACCCAAATTCCATTATGAACAGTATGTTACTCTTGTCCTTAGTAGTGAATTTATTTTGCATGTCTTTAAAGAGTAACATGGGTGTTACTTGTGCATTTTTTCTTTCTTTGCAATTGGGATTGTGGCATATTTGGGACAAAAAAAAAAAAAGTCGAGTATAATTTGCAATGGAGAATTAGGGAAATGCCAGATCCATTTAACACGGATGATCCACAACTTAACTTGGCAGTGTAGCTTTTAACTAAACCCCTGTTTGGTGCACATTTTGGGGTCAAGAATGTATTTTTTTATGTGATGGGGGAATATGTTGTTGAAAAAGAAGAAAAAGTTATTGATGTGATGGAAAATATTATTTTATTGAAGAACGTGTGGTTCAAAATGAATAAAAAATGATAATGAAAAAAATAATATGACTCAAATAGGGGTTAAACCTAGAAAAAAACAAGATGATGATTATTGAACACACGATGCACGTAATTTGATGATGGACGAATAGATTGTGACGTGTGATTGTTGCTGGTGTTAAATGCTAGATATTTTTATTTGATTTTCTGGCAGTTTCAAGATTACGATATATCGTGTAACATATTGTACATATGATTTAGTTGATACACTTTTAAGTAATTAGCATCTCAGTTTGTATATATGGAATAAAGACTTTGGAAGGAAGACATTTAAATGAAACCATCACCCCTTAAGTTATTGTGGTAGTAAAAACTCATTTATCGGTTTATATTATTTTCATGTTGTATTGTGTTGCTTTCTATTTGTATGTTCATATTTTCTATTTTTTCACCATTTGTAAGAATAAAACGTCCTGTTACATCTTTTACTCATGCAAGTAACGTAACCGTCTTTGCGAGTAACACACAATGTTACCCTTTCGCTCACGGGAGTATAATACATACATGCAAGTAACAGAGCATGTTGCCTTCTCATTTTTGCAATTGACCATGATACATTCACACAAACAACATCATCATACCATGTTATCTTTCCTAAAAGCAACATGTCAGCAATAAAGTACATAAGTTATTTAATCTCGTATACTTCCATTATGTCATATACTAAAACATGGATCAAACATTCGTTGTGTATTTTTTTTGTTCATTGTTTTCAGGTTACAACAAACATATGAATAGAAAAAAAAAAAATATTTGAAATAATCAATCCCTTAAAATATGGTGTTAAAATTGGCTAGAAATGATTTGAATATTAGGAAAGATTTGCCTTTTTTCCTTTGGCTTCAAGTGCATTGGGTTATTGCACGATCTTCAATTGTGTTCATATGCATCATAGTGTAAGAAAGACATCAATTTGTACCTTTTCTGCAAAAAAAATATATAAAAAAAATACACACAAGTATACAACATTCGAAGTACACACCATGATTTAAGCTTTAATACACACAAGGATACAACATTCGAAGTACACACCATGATTTAAGCTTTAAAAAAAAATACAGTAACACACCATGCACCATATATGAAATTAAAATGCACAATTCTCCATTATTAGAACACTCCAAACAATGAAGTAACACACTATGTTACCAGTTAATAGGGGATGAAAATTATACATCTACACACAACATGTTGAGAACATCATTGAAGGCACCCAAAAATTCAGTAACAAACATGTTACCCATTATGGACAACATGGTTAAAATCTTCCAAAATACGACATGTTACTTGAAAGTAATATAGTATGTTACTATGCGATTTTGAATAATGAATAAAACAAGTGTGATTTTAATACAAGGGTGATAACATTTTATTTAAGTCACAACACACAAAACAACACAAAAATCTTTCAAGATTTTTGTCCCAACCATGCCATGTTGCAAAATCAAGTGAACTTACAAAAGCATAAGTCAATTCATAAACCACAAAAAGACCTAAGTAATGTGGTATGTTTATGAAACACGCGACAAAACTTTTTTTGGACATAATACAAGTGAAGTGTTTTAAACTAAAAGTGATGTTCCACATACACAACATAATACATTATGGAATTAAAACCATAAAATTCTTAAAACATAATCAAAGATAGACAAATGATGAAAATTGTCGTAGCGCAAGAAACAAATCATTTGCTACTTTTACGAAATTAAATTATTTTGTCCCCAAAAGGAAGAACTTTGACCCTACATATTACTAACCAAAAAATAAATGCATTATCTATCAATGAAAAAATACGAAACATAATATGGTTTAACAAACATGCATTAAGACTCCATAAAACAAGTTTAGCACCAACACAATTGCACCTTGAAAATAAGCAATAATAAATCTTGTTACCTTTAAATGTATATTACAAGTTTGACGACTACGTGATTTTAAAATACAAAACATGTAGTAACATAACATGTTACCTTTAAATTTATATAACGAAACATAGCTAAACATTGCAAATAATCATATTCGTAACACGCCATGTTACCTAAACAATAATGAACTGAAATCTTAAAATCAAAATACAATCGATCAACTAGAATTTAATCTAAATCAACTACGAAAAGCAGCCCAATCAAATCCCACAAGTATGCTATGGGATTTTTTGGAAGAACACAATCTTATCCAAAAAATTAGAGGCCGGAAATCTGAAATTGTTTACATTAGTTAGGAGAATTGGGAATTTTGGTTAGTAACGTTGTCACTGTGTCTTAATTAGTTGCAATCAAGTTATCGTACTTCCAAATGGTTCTGGTTTAGATTGTAATAAATTAATACTCATATCTAAAATAAAAATAAAAATAAAAAAACCCTCATTCATTACAAAAAACAATTTCCATCTTAATACAAAATATTTTTCTAATAAAAATCATTCACCAAATTAGCGATAGTCATAATTAATTAAAAAATATCGATTCGGTTCTAGGTATGAGAACCAGAACCTAATCAAAACATGTATAATCTTAATTCTAGAAATCAATACAATTTAAAATGAGTTTTGCTTTTTGTATATTCAACCCGCGCAAAATAAAAATTTGCAAAATCCCTTTTTGTGAGGGGCTGTCATTCGGGGTGAACCCCGAATGTACACTTAACAAAACCCATTTAAAATTTAGAATCGAACATGCAATTTGTTTCAACGGTCTAAGATTTTAAATTCCAAATTCATGTTTCTTTTTGCTCGATAGAATAAATTTACAATACAATATAATCTTCACCCCTTTCTCATAATAAAAAGAAAACTTTAGTCTTTATCACAAACCCTAAAAAGAATAACAAATTAATATGTCTCTCTTTAACTAAAATTTTGAAGAAAATTTCAAATATTTTAAATCAATTAATTTTGTAATATTCTCAAACCAACAGGTTCTTCAACTATAGTCTCCAACAATGGCTTCTTTGATCTAGACATGGACAGCCGGTGCTGAAACTCCGGCGTTGAAAATTCTTCAATATCATCCAGATTCAGTTTTGGCACCGGTTTATCACTACATTCCGGCAAGATTCTCACACTTCCGATCGACGCTGGCCGTTTCGCAGCTGAATTTGCTGTTAAAAACAGTGCTCCCATATCTGAAGCTGTCACCGGAGTATTCAATCTCTTCATCGGAAAAAAGACATATACATTTGCCATTTCGAGGTCTTCATCTGCATTTAGTGCAGAAAATCTTCTCCCAATCTGAAGGGATTTCGTGTTTACGAGGAAAGAATTTGGTGTTTCCAGCATTAGTTCTGCAGCTTTTGTAGGCTCGTAGAATTGCCGGATTTCACCTGCTGGAAAAATAACCTTTGCTGCCCTGCCAGAATGCTTGCCCGCCGGCGATGACAAGGTGCAAGAAATGTAATTTCCCATCGAAGTAAGCAAATTTCTTCCAAAGTAAGCAGATAATTTAAGCACGAATGTTCTGATATATACGAATCTTGAGTAGTAGAAAGAAATTGCTTGAGAATGGATGAATAGAAAATAAGTAATTATTGAATCTTGAGTAGTAGAGAGGAATTTCTTGAAATGCGATGAAAAATGTGGGAGTTTGTGAAGGTATATAAAGGCAATTCAAGAAGTAGAGTGAGAAAGTTAAGAGAGAGAAAATTCAATGTTCAATATTTTAAGACAGTTGTAAGATTAATATGGTATAAGTTGATAAATTATAATAGTTGAGTCCGCGTCCCTTAAAACACACGAAAATATCGTAAAGAAATGGGATGGAAAGAGCATAAATACAGTTGTTCACTTGATATGCACTTTTGACTTATTTTGGGAAAGCTTATTACTTTTTTTCTTTTTTTAATTTTCTTATTAATGGCGTGTGGATCCCACTACTTGGCTGGAAAATGAACCTTAACAAGATTTAAGCTCACGTTTTTATCTCATTTATTGACTAGCAAATAAAGGAAAGTTTAGATTTTGTAAAGAGGGTTATTGATTTGGGGAAAGTGGTTCGGGATTACATATTAAGAAGATATCTTTGTTGATTTACTTACTATTTAAAATTGTATAATTTATATGGATAAAATTTCTCAAAAATTTTGTGAAACTGAACCAAATGGTTAAAATTCATATTCCACATCTATCACAAAATTATTTATGATTGATTTCTTACCGTTTCATCATTGTCTATTAAAATATTTTAGCAAATAAAAATGGGTTAAAAATCTTATTAGTCATCAAATTTTTAAAACGTGTTACGCCTCACCTCATAAGACCATAAATATTTTACGTAGCAAGCAAGCATGTGACCCCGCACCCTGTCAAAGTATCACAGACTCTTCTGATTGAACCCCTTTGGGTGGCTGAACTAATATGTATACCGACCCCATGGGGAAGAACTGAACTACGGGAGGAGGCGAGGCCACAAAAGGAGTTCAGCACAAGATCTTCCAAGCAATCTTCGATATGTGATTGATGTGACAAATCATTGCTCTCGTCGTCATTTCCAGCCCATCAGGTTAAAGTCTAAAGCCTCAAGCTTTGCATTATGGAAGGCAAAAATGTATTATCATTTAATGCTTATGATTGATTGTATATCCGACAAAAGGCATCAGCCATACGGATGAGACCACGTGCCTCTTCTTTCAAGCTATAACTTTGTCAGATCACCATTTTATCTATCATTTCCCAAGGCCGACCCTCTTTTTATATTAGAGGCTCACGTCTAAAACTCTTCCACACATACATATTTATTTCCCCAACTGACTTGATCGTCGAAATGCGCACGACTAATTCCACCCCCACCAGAGGAAGTCACGTGTGGCTAACGGTTTGTTCAAATGTGCAAGAATTAAGCTTACACGGATGTGAGATATCCTAGGATCTATTGGCCATGTAGGAGATATAAAATTCGAGGTCAACACGCCATTTTAGTTGTTGATTTTTATCATTTTAGTAAATTTAACGATGTTGTTGAGACATTTGGTATGTGGTTGATGACCTTGGTGAAATAGCATTAACTACAAATATAAAATGCACAATGAGTAATATAAAATTAAAATTATCGGTGAACATAACGTTTTTTAAGTTTATTAACACAATTTCACAAAGACCGTCTCTGTCAAATAAACTTAGTAATTGGACACATCACCAAATATGTTAAATCGAGTGATGCATCTGTAGACAATGACACAATTGAAACAACTATGTAAATTTGTTGATCATCTATGCTAGAAAAAAAAGTTTGGGAGCTTAAATGTCACATTTTGAAATCGACAAAGTATTTATATTTCAAATAAAAACTATGACTAAGTATATAAAATATTGAATTTGACTTTTTGAATACAAGAAAACATAAGAAGTAATATTTGTTTTGAGTTGATTTCTGACATTTGATCTAACTTTCCTTAACTATTACATTTTGGTTGATTTGTTGCATCATATGATTGCCAATTCTTTTTTCTTCCTTAAGCATGCTTGAGATTGTGATATGTTTTCAGTTGAATGTTATAATGTCGGTTGCACATCTCATGCTGACAAACAACGTGATATTTGATCTTATGCATACATTTGCTTTCACATTCTTCCCTTCATTCTTTTAAAGACATTGCTTTTTAACTAGGACACGATCTATACAAGATTTGAAATTATACTAAGTACACTAGATTTTAACTTTTTTTATGACGATTAAAAGCAAGTATAAAAATATCGAATCTCAAACGAATATCAAATTCTTCGAACTTTACTATTCATTTACGCCCTCTAAGAACTTTTTTCTTTCCTCTTCTTTTTACAGACACCAATAATAAGACAGTCTATGTAAAGAGACAATTATTTTTACATGTTTCACAATTGGCATGCTAGATTTTGAGAGGTACGAACTTATGAACATTTGCTTTAGAGCACGTTTGAGAGTGCTTAAAAAAAGAGCATATTTGCCCACAGTTTTTAAAATTCATTTTTTTCAATCTTATTTTCGATCATATGTTTTTTCTAATAAAATAATTTTATACTTGGATGCATAACATTTTCCTACCTTTTAACTATACATTATTCAATATTATTATTTTTAAAAAAAATCTATTCTGAAAAACCTCTGGCAAATAGAAGTTAAAACTTAACTTATTATAAAATATAGATTCTATATAATGTGTGGATAAAAATTATATTTGACAAGTTTAAATTAAGCTTTGAATGTATGATTATTACATGTTTAGTAAAATCAAGTAAACATAAATAATAGTATTATGTAATAAATGTATCCTTGGTGTATAAAATAATATTCAATTAATTATTAGTAAATAATCCTTTAATTCTATAATCATTTGCTATTATATACTACTCACTATGATGCTCATATTTGCCATCTCAAAATGATTACATTTGCTTGACTGCATTCATTAGCAAATAAGGAATATAGTATTAAAGCTTTCATATGCTTTAATAATTAATAATAGAGGCACATATTAGGATAATTTATCCTAAATTAAAAATTGGCCTTTAAATCAGTTGGTATGGTTAAATATTATATTTCCTCATGAAGATTAATTTTAGCTTATTGTTTAGAGAAACCGTATTTCCAAATTTAATTAAATAAGAACGTATTTAATACACAGTATCCACCAAAGAAGATTAAATTGTATATTAAGCAAGCTTTTATGCTATTCATTAATATCTGATTTACTTACTAAACATAATGCAAGTATCATAATATGTTGTGGGACAACACTTCTTTATATATATAAAAAGAGTAAATTGGACGATATTCTTTCATTTATTTCAAATCCTAAATTTGTATATATAATGCTCGAAGAACACGCACTAATGTAGTGGTTTGACTTAAATATAATGTCTAATGTGACATAAGTGCAAATTTGACATTAAATTTATTTTATTTCAGATTAATCACTAAATATAAATTTTGTTTGGAGGAACTTTATAAAACATTTGTCATAAATTGATTATTCTATTCATTAGTTTGGTTGACAGAAAAACTTGAAGCAACAGTTCAATCAACAACCTAATTGGCAAATTACTAAACCATCATGTCACCTTGCCATAAGTGAAGTTAGGTTGCATTTTATGGACCAGATTGGAACATCATTATAATGGATATAACTAAGAATAATGCTACTTTGTCATAAAATAGGTGAGAAATAGATTGATATATTAGATGTTGGCAATATGTTATTGAACGAAAAAACTGACTGTATTTTAAAAAGTCCAATAATATATTGTCATGTAATATTATGTCAATCATTATGTCTATATAGCATGATTGTATAACTAAAGTAGAGAGTATTGTAGTGCATCGAGGTCGACAGTGTAAAAGAATTGCCATTTACTATGTATTTTCTTATCTAGCCTATGTTTGATAATCGAGACTATTGTTCTTGACTATCTTCTGAATGAAAAACTATAGAATGTTATCTTTTAAATGAAAATTTAAGGGATACTATCCAAATTATAATTTCATTCTAAATTTCTTATACAACATAATCCAATACTCCAAACATAGCCTTAATGCATATAAATAAAGTGACCAAATTGAAATAAAATTTGAGTTAATTGGAAAATTTAGCCCTTGTTTGGTATAGCTAAACATCATATTTTAATAGATTTTGATATAAATTGATTAAATGTGTTATTGAAAAGTTATGAATCTCATAAAATATGTACTTAAAATTACAAATCATGCTACTAGTACAATATTTGTTTACAATCTTGTTTGACAACATACACTTAATAACATCACATTCATCCATTTCAAAAATTGTTTTTAAAATCAATGATTAGTTATCAACCATAATTGCCAACAATGATTGTATTACAATGTTAATTCTAAAATTAATTATTGACTTTAAATTCAATTTTAATCCACATCAAACATGGGCTTAATAAGTACCAATATTTAACCCTAATAATATCAAGGGTTCGTTTAGCAAGATTTTTGAAAGTTAAAAGTTGCATATAAAATTAAGAAATTGCTTTTAAATATATTTGAATAATTTTTTGAAAGTATTTTGTCCAATTAGAAGAATTTTTAGAGAAAATTGTTATAAAAGGATTTCTGAAAAAACTCTTTTACAAAAAGTAAAAGTAAAAACAGGTATCTCTCTTAAAAAATCTTTTCTATAAAAGGTAGGGTAAAAAATAGAAACTCCATTGAACAAATTTTAAATATATTACTTGGCTCCTGGTCGCAATTTCTTTTTCTTTTTTTGGAAATATTGTTTCGAATAGTGAAAGTAAGAAAAATATTGAATTTATGTGTCAAATATTTTATTATTTATATGTGTGATTAAAAACGAATATGTAGAAAAAAAAAAGTTTTAAAAGAATCCGAAACAAAAGGGACTTATTCAAAGAGTTAATTTAGTGCTTCAATGATGAGCTATGACCGACCCCGTCTAATAAAATAATGGGCTGTAATGCCGCGGCTGCCAGTTTGATAGGCCATTATATTAGTTTTTTTCTAGTATTTGTACTGTCTTTCGTGGTGACTCTATACATTTAATAATAGTTTGAAAAAATATATCACAAATTCACTGAAAGTTAGGTAATTACACGTATTGTGGAGAAATTAGTTAGTTGAAGAATTGTACTGGTAATTACTTGTCAACTATATGGCAAAATCATAGAGCCAAGAAGTTGATCAAGAGATTATAATAGTAAATTTAGACTCGAGCCAATACCTAGATGCAAATTGTGTAACTCTATCCTTTATTAATCTCGATAAAAATGACAGTTGAGTCAATCAGTGCGACCATCTTAATTAATGAATAGAACTTAATTTTTACAAGAATAGATAATGAAAATAGAAGAAAGCTAGTTTTAATAAAGCTAAATAAATAAATTGATAGAATTTTTATGTGAAAAAACTAGAGATAATTGATTTTCTAATTGTCACTATTCGATGGGGATTCTTTTGAAAAAAAATTGTGACAAAAGTAAACCGTAGTTATGTTGATCATTGAAAACGGAATAATTGTTACGATCAATCTTGTTAGGACGTATGTTCAATTTATTTATTTTTTTAAAAAACAAACTTTTCTTAAATCAAGATATATTTGATATGATAATGGGGGAGTCGATAGTAAAGGCTTGTTATGGAGGCAACAATGATTGATTGTGAAGCCGTTGGGCCTTTTTCTTCTTTTGCTCTTTCCTATTTGAAGTGTGTGTTTTTTAAAAAATATAATGAACTGAGGGTAAAAGAAATGATGAATTTATCACAAATAATAAAATGGAAGGTTGGAAATGGAGTTTTGAAGCTTAATTAGTAAAGTTTAAAAGATGAGTCGAGCAACCAAGATTAAAGTACGAGAAGAAAGAAGATCGGTCTCGATTCTATCTCTAGCTTTCGACATCTCGTCTTTATAATACGATAGGAGTGAGATTTTGGAAAATATCGATTCTATGTGAAAATGTTAAATTTGAGTTTAAAAGTGCTTTATTTTGACAAAGTTTAGAGGTAATTTAGCCCATAAACTCCATTTGGGTGTGATGGGTTATACATGAAAAAAGAGAAAATTACCTAAAACCCTTCTTTTCAATATTACAATTCAAAAATAAGGGGATAAAGTTTTACAATTCAAAAATCAGGTGGTAAATATAATTATTAATTAATATTATAAAACAAAAAATTAATTTATATACACCCCACCCCACCCCACCCCACCCCATCCACACCCGATTTGAAATCCCTAAACACGGTCTCTCTCTCTTTCTCTCTCACTGTCTCTCTCTGCCTTATCTGGTGATGGCGGCGTACGACAGTGGCGATGGTGCGGTGGTGCTTCGTTGGTGTTGGTGGCGGTAGTGCCGATCTGTGATGGGTGGTTGGTCGCGGTGATGG
>CAIGRN010006646.1:0-15946 GCA_903798345.1 Fraxinus anomala | reverse complement strand
TTGAATTCTATTCAAGAATTCATATCAATACTGTGTGAATATAAAGTGGTGACTGTTACTTTGAGTTGTATGGATAACGTATGTCTGTAGAGAGAGAAACAGAAAAAAATGGTGCTTTTCGGGTTTGCAATCCAGTTGGTGGATGCTGGTTTATGCTTAATTCAACTAGCTCTTTATATTCTATCGTGTCTTGCTTTTGGTTTGAGAGACGACTTCTTTTTGGAGTGGCATATATATAGGTAGAAATGATTAGATACAGTGACATGTAGAGAGAGAGAGAGAGAGACAGCGCGCGCGCGCGCGTAGAGGAGAAAGTAAACCGCGTAAGCAGATCATACTGACTAGGATGTCTGTGCGAGTCTGTTTTGATGAATTATGTTTGGCTAAATTTAAAGAGAGTGAAGTAACTTTTGAGAGCGAGATGAGTTTTTTCACTATCCGTATTATTTTTAAAATATATTTTTATTTTTTATTTTTAATTATATATTTTTTAATAAAATAATATTACATTTAAATTCTAATTTTTTTCTTATTTTTATCATACATTCTCTATCAAAATATTATCCTAAAATATAATTTAAGGTGTGTTAGATGTATATTATTGAGAAAATAATATATTTTAAATAATAATACGATGAGAAATATGTGATTAAAAATTAAGAAAAAATTATTGATGTGATGAAAAATATTATTTTATTGAAAAATGTGTGGTTGAAAATGAATTCTGAAAGAACGTATACCAAATCGGGGCTTAGACAAAAAATAGGGCTCAAATATGTTCTAAATGCATATTTGCAAACTTTAAATTATAATCTAAACAAATCAAATAAATTTTTTATCCCATATTTTACTAATTAACTACTTATTCCACTTTTTATTCACATATTTTGGGTAATAAGCACTTAATAGTTTACTTTTATTTTCTTATTTTTTATGTAAAAGAGTTACTCGGCGCACTTCTAAAAAAGATAGCTTTATATTACTTCAAAAGCAAACATCTATACAATGAAACTCTCACCAATACACCATGTCGTCATTTATCCTAGATTTGATTGTCAGCTCTCCAATTATTAGGTCACCAACTTTCTCGATTGGGAATAAAATGATTTAAATGAAAAAAATTCGACTCAATAAAAGTTATTAGTTATTCACAGGATTTCTTCTTCTCCACTCAACTCTCAGAAAAGAAGAAAGTTTTCTTCAAACACGGTATCCAAATAGGTAGACTATTTATTTTCACCTATCATCATTAAAAAATTTGATTTTTGAAAACACACGTTGTAACTTAAAAGTTACACATTTTAAGTTTTGCCAAGAAAGGTTCTTTTTTAAGCTAAATCAAACATGCTTATAATTTTCAAAGTTACTTTTTGACCGAACGAATTACTATTTAAGAAAAAGTAAATTTTAACGATCATCAGTAAATTAGTCATGAAATTTGCAAGATATTATTTCCCTTGTTGCAAAAATTTTAAATGTATTTAATACTTTCGATCATCATATAGTACTTTCCTCGATCTCTTCATAACTCAATCTCCTTATTCTCGTGGGCAAAATCTTGTACTTAATTCAATCGCTCTTGTTTCCTCTTGACTAACTCTTCAAGAAATTCAATAACCTCTTATCTGAGTCTTTTATTCTTCTGAGCCAACTCTTGTACGCAATTCAATTACTTTTGTTCACTCTCAACCAACTTTCTAAGGACTTTGATGACATTCTATCATACAAATTCAAGTTGTCTGTTCGTATCATACAAGATGAGTACTCGTCTTTTATCTTATTAACCATTTCATCCAAATTTATGCTATTTTCTTCTAATTTTAAAAAGAACCACTATTCAAATAACAAAATCGGTGTAGTGGGAAGATATGCCCAATTTGCACCTTGATATAAAAATTTCACAGTATAATATACACAAAATTTTAATATTTTTCTTCTTTCATAACGTCATCCGACCAATACTTTCCCACCCTACCAATCAAAATGTATTTGAATACCCTAAAAACGTCCTCACTGAAATTAGCCAATTTACTGTGAAATTTTATGCTGGTCAATGAATTTTACTTTAAAGTGCAAAAGTTCGACTTTTTATTTTAGCCTCCTATTTGATAAAATTTGTTGAGATTATAAGCTGGTGCATCTCATAAAATGAATGATTAAAATGTAGATAAAATTTTTTGATTCAATAAAATGTATAGTTAAAAAGAAGTTTAACCAACTTATATCTAAAAAAATGTGTCGTCAAAGAGGGACTTAATTTGATTATTCAATTAAATTATGTCGTTTTTGTAATGAGATGTTTGATGTAGAAGATTGCAATATAGAGACCACATCTAATTATCATTTGTCAAGCAGACATGGACCGGTGCAAAAAATAAATGAAATTCATGAATGATCAAATTGAAATAAAAAGTTAACAACAATGACTGTTTTAAAATAAACCAAAATTTGATGATCCATTATCGAATTTTTAACAGTTTATTAACTACCCTCTTGTAGCATAGCATATATTTAACGCATACTTATAAGCTATTTATAAACATTCGAGTCACTTTTATATTTTCAAACGTGTTTATAGAAAATACAATCGGCCCTAATCTATTCTACGTGTCCAAAAGTAAGAATGGAGCTTATGAGGGGTCTTGGACCCACAAAGTTTTCTGATTTTTTTTTTTTTTTACATTTTTTTCATAAAAAGAATTACTTAGGGCTTAATATGGTATTATTTTATATTTAATTATATGACTGAGACATGTCAACTTTAAAATAGAATTTAAATTAAATCGACATCTAAAAATGAAACAAAATCGGATTGTTTAACCTAATTCTAGAAGTGAGTTTAGGCTTGTTATTTTGAACTAATCACTAAACGTTTTTTCAATTAGAAAGACACAATATGAAGTTTGTCAATATTTCTTCGAAACGATACCCAAATTTAATGAATGGGTGAAGAACATAGCCCCAAACTAAATTGATAAAGGTAATGTCATAATACAAATTAAAGGATAAAAATTGGTTTATTAAGTCAATTTCTAGTAACCGTTTTTGACTAATTATTTCGAACTCAGCCCTTTACGATCTTTTAATTCGAAAGATGCTTTACGAAATTTGACATGACTACCTTTCACTGTTATTCAATATTGTCCGCTCTAAAATTCCAACTTGTGTTTTCATTCGTTCTACAATAATTTAGTTAAAATTTGAAAACCACGGCAAAAGTTGCATACCTAACACTCATCTTTCATGAAACATAAAAGCAAATTATACATGATTGATACATACACAACACAAAGATATTATACTTGACTAATTCAAGAATCAACCTCTTTAAACTCCCCCACCTTCTAAAAGAAGAAGAGAAACGGAAAAGAAAATGTCTCATCACTTATTTTTAGTTTTCGCTTTTTGAATGATTAATTTTGGGTGCATTGCATGGTGGGGTTTGTTGAAGAAGTTCTCATGGATTCTTAAAAAAGTAGCGAGCAAAATAAGTTAAAATGAAAAATTAGTCATATATAATTATATTTACACGTGCAGCTATACATAATTGAACTTTTGCTTTTTAGAAAAAACTTGGAAACTAAGTTTTAATTAAAATTTTAAACCTAACTTCTCTTAACTCATGCAAATTAATTCATGTTTTCTTTACGTTTTATATGCACTCAATGATTTAGTTTGTTTGATCTCATTCTTTAAACTCATTTTTCTTCAAATTTAATTTCGATTACATATTCTTCCAATAAACTTTTTTTATAGGTAAATTCATTATAAAGTTATTCGATATAATTATGAGTCCCATACAATTATTTTGGCTGATTTAGTTTTTTTTTTTTTTTTCATTTTTTAATAGAGAGAGAAAAAAAAGATACATGACTTCAAAGTCGAACTGTAATTCTTATTGGAAATTTTGAAGAGGAGAAAAAAGAGATGGGAATTTGAATAAGATAAAAATGAAGAATGAGGCTCGAACACGTATGCGCTGTCCTAAAAACGATATCTGTCTTATCTAGTATGCTTTTAGATTTTTTGACAAATAGTTTAGAGGATTGATAAGCTCTCAAGAAAGAAGCACAAAAGTAAAATGATTATTTCTAGTCGAACTTGTTGAAATTTGAAGAATGTTTGAATATGTATATAGAATAGGAAAAATTCAAGTAGAGAATGAATGATGGTTTCTAATGTTATTTTTTTTATGTTTGGAATTGAAAATCTATCACTTATTTATAGATTTATAACATTATATCACGAAAAGGCTCCAAATGCTTGTGAAAAGTTCCTAGTACCAAAAGGCACAAAAAAATTCAAATAAAAAATCAGCCAATGACTAACTTTTGAACCATGTGTAAGCGTGGTACAAGCAAAAATACTTCAATTTTCTGCGGACAAGGCCATGCGTAATGACCATGTGTATGGTTAAGCAAAAACTACCAAATATTGCCTTCAATTTCATCATTAATTCATTCATATTTCAGCCCAAAAAGAACCCAAATTTGAACAACAAATAATTATAAAACAATCCTTCACTTGTTCAAAATTTCCACATATTCACACCTAGGAACACTGGTGCATAAGGATGAGATATATTTAGATTTGAATATAACCATGGTTTAAATCTCACAAAGTATTATCGAAATTTCAAGTAGCATGATAGCTTTGAACCAAATTTTCCTTGTTACAATACCATTGAAATCACAAGCATGTGTTATTTTTGCACAAGTTCTTCAAACTCGCTTAGTGGCCATATACTTTTCCTATTCGTTGAGCTTTTAAGAGAGAAACTTTAGCTCTCTATTTAACCTACACTACCTTGAAATTCACATATGTGACGTTTTTCCAATATCTTTGTTATTTTTAGAGATAATTGTACTTTCTTATTGAACCTCATTAAGAATTTTGTAAACTCATCCCTTCAATCATAACAACTAGCACCAATTATCAAGGATATGGTTTTATAATAGGTTAATAGTGTTGAAAGTTATCTACCCATTGAATGACTTGTTATTACCCTTTGAACCTAGATGTACTTGTTTTGTGTAGTTAGGTAGAGTCGTCGTCATCGGTGGACTTTTAATCAAAGAGTTTCAACCTCATCCTTCTCAATTTTGATTTTACTAACTCTCTTTTAAGATGTTTAGTCAACAAATCAGTTTAGTTTTCACTAGACTTAACATATGTGAGAGAAATTACTCCATACTTGATTGATATGTTTAGACTTTTCATTATATGCTTCACTATATGCTTGTGCTAAGGTTTGAATAAGATAGAAATGAAGAATGAGGCTCGAAGACGTATATGATACGCTTTCCTAAAAATAATATTTGCCTTCTCTAATAAGCTTTTAAGATTTTCAACAAATAATTTAGAGGATTGACAAACTTTCAAGAAAGAAGTACAAAAGTAAAATGAATATTTCTAGTTGAACTTCTTGAAAATTTGAAGAATGTTTGAATATGTGTATAGAGTAGGGAAAATTCAAGTGTAGAATGAATGATGACTTCTAATGTTTATTATTATATTAGGAATTGAAAATTCATCATCTATTTATAGATTTCTAACATTATACCACGAAAATACTCTAAATACTCGTGAAAAGTTGGAAACTTTCCACCAAAAAATTCAAACAAAAAATCAATCCAACAGCTAAATTTTTGAACCATGCATATGCATGGTAGAAGCAAAAAATGCTTCAATTTTTCTGCAAACAAGGTCGTGCGTCTGCATTGTCATTTAGCCCATGCGTACTCATGGTTAAGCATAAACCACCCAATATTGTTTTCCAAATTCATCATTAATTCATTCACATTTCAACCCAAAAAGGATCCAAAATTTGAACAATGATTAATTATATAACAATTCTCTTGTGCGCTATATCAAAATTTTGCACTAATAAATAAATTAATTACTCTTTCCTATTTGGTAGAAATTTTTTGATAATAGAATTTAAGAAAATGATTTTTTTTTTCAAATAATGTGTGGTTAAAAATAAAGAAAATTTATTAATTCACGTACGAAGTTATTTTATTGAAAACATATATGTGATTAAAAATGAATTTTAGAAACTGAGAGCTAAATGTGGGCAAATGTTATATAGTTTACTTGTTTTTAATTTTCGTGTTATTATTTCTCTTCGAGATTAGACATTTAATCCAAAAAATATTTGGAAGAGGACTCCGTTAAGTGTAAATCTCACATCAATTATCTATAATATATTAAATATCACATAAAGGGAATCAATTTTTGGAGGATTATAGCCCTACTACAATTTAATTATTTCAATAATATCTTATTTTTCATTTTTCAATATATATTTAATTTACAAAATATAATAAATACTATAATTAATTTTCAATTAATTAAGATTCACATTCATTTAATTAATATTAATTAGAATTTCATATTCACATTTGTATCCATGTTATTAATTTTCAATGAATTAATATTGACATTCATTTAATTAATATTAATTGAAATTTCAAATCCAAGAATGCAGTTCACTATTCACACCCACGTATGTTAATTAGCACCAAAATTTACTTAATTTGAAATTAAATTATATTCATTTAATATACATGATTTAACATTTATTGTCACGTTCCTTGGTATTAATTTTAAATTAATTAATATTCACGTTAATTCATGTATCGTATTTGTCATCCATCTTCATTATGCATTTTGTTATAATTCTAATACTCACATTTAATTATACATTTCATTATTTACGTGCATGTATAATAATTAACATTTATTTTCGGGGCTTGCATTTTTTCACATTTAGATCAAATCTATAATATATAATTATTATCACATCAAGCGAGAATCATTTCTTGGACGATTATATTCCTACTATAATTCAATTATTTCAATAATATTTTATTTTTCGTTTTTCAGTATGTATTTAATTTACAAGCTCTAATAAATACTATAATTAATTGTCAATTAATTAACATTTACATTCATTTAGAATTTCACTTTCACATTTGCGTTCATATCATTATTATTAATTCTCAATTAATTAATATTTATATTCATTTAATTAATATTAATTGAAATTTCAAATTCAAGAATATAGTTCATTATTCACGTTCATATATGCTAATTAGCATCCAATTTTACTTAAATTGAAAATTAATTTATATTCATTTAATATATATGATTTAACATTCATTGTCAAGTATATATTTTTTGATATTAATTCTAAATTAATTAACATTCACGTTAATTGTCATCCATATTCATTTATGCATTTAGTTGTAGTTCTAATACTCACATTAAGTATATATTTCATTATTTACGTGCATATATAATAATTAACATTTTTTTTAGGCTTGTATTTATTTCATATTTGGATAAAAACTGTAAATGAAGCGTCAATAATATTGTCAAGCATTTATAAAATATTTCAGAATAACGTGCAATATACTTTCAACTCTGACTAGTATATATAAATGGGCTTAACATTATTGACATTTTAAAATGAAGCTCATGTTTTCGTATAGTTTAAAGTTCATAACACTCAAACATATCATTTAATCAGTCTAGATTCTCAAACGAGTTATCAAATTTCAATATCGATGTTCTTAAACACACCACCATTTTATAATGACTTGTTACGGAAAAATCCCACGTGAATTAGACATAAAACTAATCAAAAATATAATAGTTTGAATTTTTCCTCTTAATAAAATTGACATTTTAAGACAAAATTCGAGCTGCAATAAAAAATTAATAACAAAACAAACATGTTTTATGTGTGCTTGTACTAGATAACAAAAAAATATGAGCAGTAGCCGTTGGGTTTTGGTGCTCCATTGACCACATTCCGTAACCCTTGTGCTTGTAGAATAAACACACCAATTAAAACAAAATAGGTAAAGAATATGCATAGCATAGTGGCTTTGATAAACAAAAATTACAATGCTTTTGCATTATTTTATGATGAACAAGACCAGTTACATCAGTACTAAAGACATTTTCACCCACCCAAAAAATTCTTCCAAATATTTTAATTTACTTATAAGTAGAGGGAAAAGAAAAGTAATTTACTTACAAGTAGCGGGCAAAGAAACATTAACATTTACTCAACTTACAATCAAGTTTTATGTTAGTCATTGAACTTTATTTTGTTTCACAATATTATGCGACATTGTTTTTTTTTTTTTTCATTAGAAAACTCAATGAAATTCTGTTGACATTTCTAACGAAATGTCTGTCGTTGAAGACATTTAGATGAACACCACATCAAACATTTCGTTGACAAAATAATAAATTTTATTTGAGTAACTAAATTGAAACAAAATGTAAACTTTAGTGACTACTTTGAAACAAAATAAACTCAGTGAACAAGAAACTTCCCTATAGATATTTTTAACCCTATTAAGCAAATAAGTAAGTTTCAAAATAAGTAATAGTTTTTAATAAATGAAAGAGATTGACCTGAATAGGCTCAAGACTGTGAGATCTGCAGTCCCAAGCCTCCACTAAACGATCATATCCTGCAAACACTACTACATATGAATATTTAGGCCATATTTGATGTACATTCTTAAGGAAATAATGCATTTTAAATAGTGATGTGATGAAAAATATATGGTTAAAAAAAAAAAAGGAAAATTTTTGAATTTGCGTGTAATATTATTTTATTGAAAAATGTGTGGTTGAAAAAGAACATTGAAAGAATGTATTTTTTTTTTTTAGAATATGAATCAAACAGAGGCTTATTAAACTTTACAACATTTACCTAGTAAGAACAAAAAAACAAAAGCGTAAAAGAGGAAAGACAAAAGGGAAAATGACTTGCAACACGTCCAAATTCCGAGTCAATATTCAAAAATTCTATCAAGTGGAACGATTGGTGTTTCGTAACAAGGCAAAATATAATTTGAATAAAGATGTTTAAAAAAAGGTTTCCTTTTTGAAATAAAGCTATTGCCTTTTTCCAAAACATTTACATTTAGATACCACGCAGAAATAGGTGGAGAGTCATTTAAGAACTTCAATCATTTCTTCAATGCTCAGAATCATACATGCAACTAGAACTAATTGATTTCCAATCATGCTTATTGCCAAATTAGGTTAACATGATGTTATATCGTTCTATCATTTGACTGTTTAAAACATAATTATCTTTTCATCCAATCATCTGCTGTTACCTAAACTTTTGCCATTGCATTTGTCAAAATTCTTCTGATAAAGTGACATAATCCATTGATTTGACTTAAATTTTCAAAACTCATTGCACAACAAATTGATTATAGCCATAACATTGCCAACATTGTCACATCTAATTATCGAAACATCCATTCTTGCTTCCGCATCCATCAATCACTTCAAAACCCTTACCTCTTGTTTGATGGCTATTATTTAGAAAAAAAATGATATTTTAAATATTAATTTTTTGAAAGATGTGTGATTAAAAAGTATGAAATTTTTTATGTTTACGTGTAAAATATTTTATTATGTGAATGTGTGGTTGAAAATGAGTATGATAATGAAAGAATTTTGTTTTAAAGGGACAAATATGATGCAATCCAATAAATTTAAACACAAAAAACACAAAAATACCAATCTCACTATCATGACCATGAAATTTGCGAATAACACGACCAATTGCCACATCCCAATAAAATACTTGTCGTCACCCCCTCACGAACACCATTTCAAATTATCCCTACAAAAATAATTCGCTTAAATTAATTTAACATTTAACAAATACAAAACGAACCTTGATACGACATTTACAATTTAATTGAATACACGAGACTCTTCTCTAAACAGTGAACTATAAATTCACTTAAAAGGGTGTCACAAACGTTGCGGACTTCACGGCCATGAGATTTATAGGTCTTGATGTGTAATCCACGATGAGGATTCCACAGCAGCTCAGGCAATACCCGTCGTTCCAATTAAACCTGGCAGCCAAAACTGTGCCTTCGTGCCTTTGCTCATCCTTTTGTATTAGGCGGGAACACTATTGTACGCCGGGTGATCCGTTTGTAAAGATCAACAAGAACTGGATTGGTCCGTATGGAAAGCCCAAGTTTGATTTAGCTCGAATTTGGGCCCTGTTGCTTGAAGCCTGATAAGAAAGATATTGAGAAATTTACACAAATAGCATGAACTCTGGCTGAAAACCAAAATCATTTTTATTTTCATGTTGTGGTTAATTTGAATTAAACGTGAATGTTTAATTAAGTTGTGACATTTCGAATTCCCATTCCCATTTACATTTTGATCAGTTATGCAATAAAACCTCATTATTACATCCTTTCCTCTCTCACACTATAAATTCCCTTTTTCCCTTTCAATTTTCTACATCAAAATTCAGAAAAAAATGGCTCTCAAGGGGATATTACTCCTTTTAATAATTACTACTAATATTATGCCACATTCTGTCTATTCGGCTAGACAAATTATACCTCTAATTCCGGGATCTGGTCTCCAAGCTAGGCTCGAATCCAATGGGAACACGCTCGACTGCTGGACCGCACTTACCGAGATAAGATCGTGCTCGAACGAGATTATGACTTATTTCTTGAATGGTGCTATTGATATTAGTCCTACATGTTGCCAAGGCATAAGCGTGATAACACATGAATGCTGGCCTGCCATGTTGACTACCCTCGGATTTACTCCGGATGAAACCTACGTTTTACGAGGATACTGTGATGCCTCGAGCACAAGTTCGACAAAAATCGGACCTGTTTCGGGTCCGTTAGTGTAGCCTTTATCTGCTGCCATGATCAATTAGAATGGAGTTCATATTATTACTGCTTTTTTGTTTGGGCGCGTCACTTTGAGTCTATGGTTGTTAAGGCTTGATATAGTATGAATCTCTCTAATATTAGGTATACATGGAATTAATAATTTGATGAAATTTATAGTTTCTGGCTTAGTCTTAAGATTAATTATAGGGAATCTATTCATGTTAAAATGATTAAATATATAGAATCATAACAAGTTATTGTTGAGCTTCGTGCAGAAACATCCATTTTTAATTTTAAAATTCGAAAACATATTTAAGTCCATGTTTGATTTTTAGTAGCTAAAATAGTTGATAAAATTCAAATCAAAGTAACAATGAATTTAACGGCATAATTCATGAGATTTACAACTTTTATAAATTTTTCAACAATACATTTCTTCAACTTTTAAGAAATGTACTAAAAATCAATTTTTTTTCTTTAGCATAACCAAACATTGGCTTATAATTTTGACTCATATTTGACACGAGTACGGACTAATATCATGCATTTGAATTTACATATGATAATGGTCATCTATTTTCGACCACATTTTAAAAGAATTTTGATGTTCTTCCAACTTGATTCATAAAATATGAATCATTATTTTGAGCATAAACACCACATTTATGTGTGTGCGAGTCTCTCCACGGCCTTGTGCTTCTAGTTTGAGAAAAACCATCAACATGAACCCAACTTTGGCAGCATCAACATCATGGATAACATTTAGCCGGAGCCACGCACGGGACTAGGATGGACTCCTGATAGTACATTCCCATGGTGACATGAAGAGGAGCTGCCCCCAAACACATGCCGGACGTCCCATGTGGCACCTAGGCGTTCCCTTTCAATTGCCAAACTCCCGATGAATAATTGTTTCCCTAAAGATAAAATTCATGTTGAGAACTGAAGTTTTGAATAGAAGAATGTTAAATCATTCGGATATGCTTACCATGATCACGAGCAATGGATTTCATTGCTATAGTGCTTTTACGAGTAACACAATACATGTTATTCTATCATATTAAACCTTTTTCATTGGATCTCTAATCACAAAAATTGTGTTACTCTTGGAGGTGACTCCTTTGTGGACTTAAGTCCATCCCTCTCAATGGTATATTTACGTCCAGCCCTCACAAAAATATTAATTAAAACAACAAATTAAGATAACAAAAAACATGAGAAGGAGTTAGAAAAGAAGCTAAGAGAGTGGAGAAAACCGTTGTCGTGAACTCGTGTGATATCTCCTTTGTACCGGTACTTTTGGTATTGCACAACTTCAAGATAAAATCCTTTTAGGTCATATCCGGTTTTCCTTTTATGGACACGACTACATGAAGGGAAAAAAAATCTCATATATATTGAACTGCCAAATTATAGAATTATAGTACAAAAATTTATGGATAATATTATGTATAAAGTAATGAAAAATCACTACCTTTTATAGTGAAAAAATCAACCCCACAATAATGAAAATTTAATCCATCCAAACATAACTTTCATTCTAAAATTTAAGATTTTAATTTCTATGAAATCTGAAAATTGAAACAAAAAATTGAAAATTAACTTTAATTTTGAATGATTAAAACTTTTTATGTTACAATAAATTATTGAACATGTGATTTATTGGGAAACTTGTGATACGATTAATTAGGAAAAAAAATTACCATTATCGTCTTTGCAATGAAAAATGGGGAAGCATTTGACGCAGTTACTGATTTCGGGAGGTGCGTGGAGCAACAGTTGTGGGCCTGGTTGTCTTTTGTTTCTTCAGGGCATTCCAATATTTATTAGGTAACCACAATGAGGCTCCATCTCCGTCTAGTAAATATAGTGGTTTCGAGTTCTCTAACTTCAGGGTGCTTTACGGTGGTGACGGCCTGAAGGTTTCAATTTGTGCAACCAGTTTAAAAGGTCGAGATTTGCGGTTTGGTGCTGGTTTTGGAAATCTTTTTATATTTGGTTGCATGAGATTCAAGGTATTCGGTCTACGGAAATGAAGTGGTTGTGGAGAAACCATCGACGACTGAGTATGTGGCTCTACAGCTGTTGGCGATGACGAAGAGTGACGGGCTTGGGTATGGATTTGGCAGCAGTGACACTAGTGGATTCGACGGTTTGAACGCGTAATAAATCGTGTAACAAAGTGTAATGTAACAAGAAAAATAAAATAGTAATTAAAAAGTTGTAACATGAAACCTTTCATGTTACAACTTTTTTCAATATTTATTTTGGTACACACTACGTTACATTTTTTAAAATATAACACAATTTCTTAATAAAAATATATAACAGTATTTTGTAGTTCTTTTATTTTAATGACGTTTTGCGTGAAGAATTTGGAATCCCCAATTTAAGTAGTTATTTCGGCTAAGTTGAAAAAGCTTAATCATAAGTAAATTTTAAGTGGAGTAACTATTTTATTGATCAAAGTTAAAATATATAACTGATATAAACTAGAGAGAGAGAAGAACAAAAGAGAAAAGTAAATGGAATTGTGTTGTATTGAGAATCAAAACCCAATATTTATAGGGAAAAATTAGTGAGACAGTGGCAATAAAAAGTAAAAACTAAGGTATAGTAGTCATTTACTAATAAAAATATAATTTACAACACTCTTCCCTAAATGACATATTACAAATTATCTATTTCGTTAAAACCTTATTTGATAAAAACTCAACATGACAAAATTATCAAACAAAGGAAAAAGAGTACAGTGATTTTGGAGTATTAAAAATAAATGCGCCTTATTGAAACCTTGTCAGTGGCATAAAACCTAATCGAAGGAAAAAGAATACAACTATTCCTCCTGATATTGATTACTGAAAATCTTTGAGTTGATGCATTTCAATCTTGTGAACCAATTTTTTGAACAAAAATGTCGACAATGCTTTTGTGAATAAATCAATCGCACTGTCACTTTGAGCGAATTTGTTAGACATCGATGTCGTCATTCTTTTGAAACTTATATGTATGGAATAATTTTAGAAAAATATGTTTCGATGTTTTTTTGATAGTCTCATTTGAGTTGTGCAATACAAGGTGCATTGTATTCATACAAAATTGTTGGACTATCTTTTGTTGAATTATATTTCATATTGTCTTGTCACAACCTTTAAACATTATCATCTTCATATAAGATTTTATCAACTTTTCGGACTGCATGACTAGAAACTTCAAATTTCTCTAGTAGATTCAAATTCACAAGGATTATGTCCTTTTAATGGCCAATCATTGCTTCACTTTGAAGAATTTATTTCAATTATTTGCTATTCATAATATGACTGATACATCACGTGCAAAACTGTTGTCAACAATTTTTTTTTTCGATTATATTTCTTTTCTAATAATGACATAACTTCTTGATATATCACTACTTTCAATATTTCAAATACTTGAACCTCTTCTAAAGTTTCATAATTAGTTATGTTTATATGTTCTCTAACAATACAACTCCCTAAATGAGATCATCTTCCCCATTCGCTCCATTTTTCTTTTTAGAGAATTTGGTTTGGAACCAAATATTGTCACGCTTCGGCGTATTATTGATAGATCAAATATAATGTTAATGAATTGTCTTGCCGGAGTCAATTCGAGTGGAGTATTTAAAGTTGGTGTGTGAGATTGTCCTTTGAAAACTCGCAAGTGCACGGCATTGTGGCCAAGTAATATAATGATAAATAGAGTGTCGAACTCACGAACACTATGTGTTTGATCGAGTTAAAATTACTTGTAACTTTAATCAAATAGCAAATAAGTTGTCGTGATTTTTTCTATATTAATTTCTAAATTATCAATTAAACTAGTGAAAACAAGTAAATGTGTTTTTCAAATATGTGAGATATAATGTTAAGATGTCGAATTCCCTTGTTATTTCATTTTTAGTGTAATAATTAAAGTGACAATTTGAAATCATTTATGATGGTCAATGTTCCTAATTTAATTGAAAGTCTTTGTCGATAGTGATCAAATCTATTCCCCTCATGTGATATTTCTATCTCTTGATGAAATATACAAACGTAATAAATATATTAACAAGTGCTAGAACACCCATATAAAGTATATATGTACAATATTTATTATATTGTGCTTAAATCTCATTTTCTCTCTTGATAATAATAAAATGCACTAACAATTCAATTGGTGATCAAGCAATTGAAAAGAACGATAAAAACTATAATAAACATCCACAAATCATACCAAATTAAAGTTAAAATAATTGATTAAAAACTAAAGATATTATAATAAGTTTATCTCATTCTAGCAATGTATAAAACTAGCATAACATGTCGAAATTACAAGAAATCGTATTTAAGTGGAAAGACGTAACCCGAATTTTTGATAAATTGAAGAGATGAATCTTGAAATCTTGAATCCCTTCAATGGTTTTTTTTTTTAATGAATCTCCACTTGTGCATATAATTTTTTACAAAAAAAATCAAGTTTGAATCTTTACTTGATTGAATTCTTACAAGTTCCCTTCAATTCTCTCACAAAACTATGAATTTTCCTTATTTGATGATAATAATAATTGATGAATATTAGAGTATAACATGTATATGAGGGGTGTCTGATATATATTATGCTGTTAGGTATTTGTAGGAGTAGAAAATTAGCTGAAAATAACATCCATAATGGTTTCCAAAAGAGTTCTGATAGAATAAAGAAGGTTGCCTTCGAGCAATTGGATTTTTTATTTCTGCACTGCAGTCATTATTTTGATCATAATTTTATTTCCCGATATCTGATTGAGACAATTAAAAGTGTGTTGAAAATCTAACTCAAAGGTCTCAACGTTGATACATTTTTCAATTCGGACATTTACTATGTCAAAAATAGGTTTCAATTTTCAATAAAAAATTTGAAATATAATTTGTGCGATTAAAAATTGATTTCAATACTATTTTGATCATATTACATACATTTTTGAGTTCTAATCTCATCCAATTATCTCCTAATAATCTTGAAAGTATCGCTTTGTGGCCCGAATCAATTATTGAATATTTGTAATTTGGTCCTCAAACTTTGGACTTTGCCATTTTGCTTGATTTCTCCTTCTTTCTTTCAATTTTTCGTTCAACCATTAAGTTTTACCTATATAACATAAAATACAACAATTTGGGATATATTTTATCAAAAGATTCACTTATCTATCTCTATTTTAGGCCTCGAATAAGTGTATAAAATACACTTATCGTGAGATATTG
>CAIGRN010006638.1:3891-30118 GCA_903798345.1 Fraxinus anomala | reverse complement strand
TGTTGATTTGAATATAATATGTACATTATCGGTGTAATATCTCCAACAAGTCCAACACAGGCCTCGTTTATTAATAGACAACTAAACAGTTCCAACTCATTTTACGTCTCTAGGTAGGTAGGGTTGAAGTTGAACAAAAAAATTATAAAATCGCAAAATTGAAAAGCCATTGGTTTAAAATCGTTAGTTTAAATTCATATGGACCTATCAACATTTCGATTTTGATATGAACAGACCTCATAGAAATGATTTGGTTTGAGTTTCAATACTTTAAAACTGTTTGAAATCAAACCAAATTATTATAAAATTTTAAAAAATCCTACTTTAGTTTAAAGAAATATGATTCATTAACTCCATTAAAATTCATTATTCACGATATGATCCAAAAAGTTGGGCTACTCCGGAGTAAAATGAGGTTTACATTAGAGGAAATTAGGCCCTATGCCCTCTTTCTCCTTTTTAAAGTGTTTTAATTGATACCCTTTAAATTAATTAAACATTATAAGGAAGTACGAAATATATTCCGTAGAAATTGTTCGAGGCAAAACCCAAAAACTCCAGGCGTGATTCCTTCTCTCTGAGCAAAATTCGACTATAAATCTCCGTTTTCGGCCTATTTTTCGTTGATTTCTTCTTCGTCTTCCCTTCATATCCATTCAGTTTCATTATCTACTTCTCATTTCAACCCTAAACCCCAAATAGACTACTCTAGATCTGAAATCCAAAAATCTGATTTTGATTCTGACTATTGACTCATATTTCTACAATAGCTGAAAAAAAAAAGTGGCTAGAAGATGCAAAGAAATTTCAAAGAAGAACAAAATTTCTTCATCCTCATATAAACATAAGGTAGCAACATTTTTTGATATTTTACTATAATAATAATACTTGAAATTTACTGTATTTTTGTGCATGGTGTAAAATTTATGTCATAGTTGACATTGTCATTCTTTTTTGTTAGATCATTACATTCAAATGAGTCAATATAAATACCTGCAATGTATGAAAGGCAGAGCTCATGAACTCACCCTCGTTGATTCACTTTTTTAAGTTTATGTTAGTTTTTTTTAGTTTCTGTCATTTTTTTTTTTAAAGTTTAGGTCATTTTTTTTATTATTTTATGTCACATTTTTTAAGTTTATGTCACTTTTGTAAGCACATGTCACTTTTTTTAGTGTGTTGTCAAAAGTGATTCATGCACATTCATTTTTTTTTGAGTGTTTGCTGAAATAATTTCATGCAATCAAAATTTGGAGATGGGCACAACTTTTTGAAAACACTTTTTTTTATCGGTACAATGAGCCTTTGTTTGTCATCCATTTTATTAAACATTGTTTGTAAACAATCTCCACTACATATTCACTCAATAAAATATTCTACATATAAACCAATAAAATTACTTTATTTTTCAATCACACATTCTCCAAAAATTACTATTCAAAACTCTATTTCTTTTTCCAAAAGGGAAGACAAACAAGCACTGAATTATATTGATCAAACACCATATACACTGTTTCACTCACACATGGATGAGAAAGATAGAAGGGGGGAAAGGGAGAGAGGTGTGTTTAAATTAGAAGTGTAGACTGACAAGTTGCTGATGGGATTAGGTACGAACAATGGGAATGCACGATCATGAGAGTTAATGAGAAATTTTTGTAGTTTTGTAGAAGTTATTTTTCTTTTTCTGACTTATGCGGCTGGATTTTCCACTTCTTCATATTTAAGTCCATGAAATATAGTTAGGTATGGAAAGAGTGAAATAGATATTTGGTTTGTTGTAGTAAACTTTATTTGGTATGCTATGTACGAGTAAGTTCGTAAAGCTTTTGCAGGGAATTGTGTGGACTCCTTATATCTTTGGTGCATTGAATTGCAAATGGATAAGGTTAGTCTAGGAAACTTTTTATTCTGTATCACTTTCCTGAAGCATTTATTTGTGCGTCTACACATGCATACATTGTGTTTCATTTTTACCAATTTGAATGATCGTGGCTTGGATGTTGTTTTGTTGTCTCATTACCTACTAAAAGTTATTCCTTCTTTTTCTATATTCTTTTTTTACCTCTTTAAAAACCATGTACTTGACACTTCCTATCACGTGTCGGATAAATAGATTTGCAAATGCTAGTGATACTGTTGCAAAAATGGCAGGAAATAGCCCGATAATTGCTAGTGATGCCGTTGTTACATTCATGCATTTAAGTAAACATAATTATAGTGAGGAACTCTCCATTGGACAAATTGCTAGAGACGATTCGTGAAATCGTCTTTTGATGCTTATTCATTCTCTGTTGTATATTGACCACCAATTATAAGTGATGCCCAGAAGCATCACAAAAGAAGTCGCAATCCGTTTCTTCAATTTTGAGTTTCTTAGGCTAGCTACAGTTAGGTGATAGTAATTTTAGTTGCTAGGAAAGAAAAATGAAATCATTAGTCATTTGATGCTACTTAATGCCCCATCATTCTTCGAGTTAAATGTTATGTAATGATCAATTTGTTAATGAAACAAAGCATTCTTATTTTCAATACTTGTCATCCCTTTGTCCTGAATGACAATAAATTCATGTTCATATTTTTTCCGGATAACACTTGTTCGTCTATTACAGGACAAACAATGTTACTTTTTTAACAAAGTCTAGGAAACTCTTAATGTAATAATTTAATGGAATATTACCAAGGTAGGGCACTTCTACTGATTCCTTCTTATCGCCCACATAAGATGTCACGAGCTCGTATATTGTCCATGCCACTTGGGAACCCCAGTAATACCACTTCCATCGTGTTGGGATTTCCTGAAATATCAAGCATTCAAAAATAATTAGACTTTTTTGGTGAAGAAACTTGCCAAAAGCATTTCACATCTTCAAAGCATGGTTTAAAAATAAGAATCAAGCATTTGTATATTCTCTTAATTGATTAAACATGTGTTTATTATCAGGTAAAAAAGTGACACATTTCACTTTTTCTCTACTATTTTTGATTCACTGCATACTATGAATATGAAAATATCATGTTATTCCTAAGAAACTGTTTTAAGTTTTAGCAAAAGTAGCTCTCCGAGGTCGGATCGATTGGTTGAAAGGCTTGAAAGAGAAATTTTAAAAAGTAATACAATGTCACATTTTTAACAAAAAATGACATAGTGACACTTTTTAAACACATTGCATGCTTCAATTGAATTGATTCGAAGTTAAATTTTTCATATGTATTAACGTAATCTTTTTGCTCTTAAGATCAACAATATTATTTTCCAATCATAATAAGAAAAGCATCAAATAAGAAACATCATAAATGCCAATTATTTACATTATAAGACTCAAACTAAACCTAATTACGAAATTCACACGTAGACAATGCACCAACATGATTACTTTTTAAGTGGGAGTTTATTCAACTCGAAATTGCTCATTTCCACTGTTGCTCTCAAAAGCTATGCAAAAGAAGCATTAAACAATCTTAATATTGAAGAAGATGAAATAAAATTTATTAAAATACCTGAAATTAGATAATAAACTTCCGAACTTTTATCAAAATTGAAGAAGAACTTACTTGAATTGAATTATTTTGAATCTAATGAAAGATTTAAAGAAGATAGAGAGCTAGTAGATTAGGGCTTCGATAATTGACTTAAAATTGTAATTAATACCGTGATTAAAAACCGTAATTAATACTTTTTTTAAACATTTTAACCGTATTTATGTTGTAAGTCCCTTGTAGAATGATTTTTCAAAATCGTCCTACTTTTTAGTATATTTATGTAATTGCCCCTTTAAGTTATAGTTGAATTTTGTTAATTGGATTTTTAAAATTGAGCTTTGTTAATTGTTATGGTTAGACTTTATAATATTTCTATTTATTTAAACTGGTATTAATACTAGTATATTTCAATACTTATGTTTAGAACGTTACATTTTTCGCATTGTATTGAAACTTTACATTAACATTTATGTTTTAGTTTGTTTTATAAGCGATACTTTTACGTCACTAGTTAAACTGTGGTTTGAAACTAAATCAAATCAAACCCCTAAAATGCTTAGGTATGTTTTGTTTGGAAATTATAAACAAAAAAAATTGAATCTTGGCCTCCCATTTTGTGCACCTTTTTATGGTGCAATAGAATACTATTCATGAAAATTAAGAATTATATTCCAAAATTACACATAAAAACAAGAATTGGAACAAACATAAACAATTCACCAAATTAAATTACAAAAAAATGAAAATTTCTTCTTTTTATTAATTGTTAGTTTAATTCATTAAAATGCCACACTTTTAAACAATCCCCCCTTGTCATCATCCTGCAGGTTCTCACCTTGCAACTCCACTGCAGATTCATCCCTTACAGTTCCACCATTTCTGCCCATGAATACCCATGCAACCAATAAATAAACCAAGAAATTAAATCCATTGATCCCTGTCAAAATCCAGTAGAAATAATCAAGTTTACTTTTGTTAAGATCATCCCTAAGCCACCCTTTTTTGTCACCATCTGTTGCAGCTTCAATAATCTTAACAATGGCGGTACTTAGCCAGCTCCCAATCCCTATTTCACTTAAGAACAATGCACTGCAAATGCTTCGTGTTCCGTCTGTCGCCTCGTCGTAGAAAAATTCCAGCTGCCCTACATATGTAAACACTTCTGCTGTCCCTATAAGAAAACACTGAGGAAATAACCAGAAAACACTCAAACTTGAAGGGTTGGAATGATTTCGACGCATGTTTTCCACCAATGCAGCTGATAACAAGGCAAATATTGACACGAATAGGCCAATTCCCATGCGTTGTAACGAAGTAATTCCTCGAGGGTGGCCTGTTTTAGCACGGAGATATGGGACGATGATTTTTTCATAGACGGGGACTAGAATTAGGGCGTTGATGGCGCTGAAAACCGGGACTGATCCTGATGGGATTTCGAAGTGGGGACCGAGTTTTCTGTCCATTATGGCGGCCTGGCTTAAGAAAAATGTTGAGAGCTGTGCGAAAGAGATGGAGAGAGCTATGGTTGATGCCCATATAGGTAAAATTCTTATGAAGGATTTGAATTCTTCCACTTGTGTCACAGTACATAGCCTCCAGCGGTTCTTTGTGTTGCCTTCCATGTCTCTTACAATAGCTGCTTTATCAAGAAACCTGCATTCAAGGCACGATTTGTAAGCTTTAATGGTGCAATTTTTCCTATTTTCGATCAAATTAGAGTCGATTAAAATAAACCCTTTTTCGTCACTCAAAACAATCATAGGAAAAAAACAAACAAGAACTATAAGCATAATAATATCTTGTAGTAAAATAAGAAATTAAACCTGTATTGTTCAGTATGAGCAAGCTTTCGAGCACCAAAAATATCAGATTCTCTAGTGCTAACCTCATAAAGATCACCCTCATGTCCCACTTCAACTCCTTTGAAATGATTCCTCAGAGAAGCTATAATTACTTGGAAAAACCTAGTAAAAGCACTTCCTGTCGGCTTCTGGTATCGATACTTACGAAAACCAGCAGCCAGTATAAGAATTGAACAAAACATTGCCACTGTTGGAATTGCAAATCCCCATGTCCATCCAAACTCAACTTGTATGTATACCAAAAGGGTTATACCCAGAAGGGCTCCCATGTTAATGGCAAAGAAAAACCAGTTGAAAAAGGCATATTTCTTTTCGACTTCCTTCTCGTCCGACATGTCGAACTGGTCTGCGCCGAGGGAGGAGACGCACGGCTTGATGCCGCTCGTACCGAGGGCTATAAGAGCCAGTGCACAGTAGAGGAAAGCTGTTTGGGAAGTGGATGCTGGATTGCATGGTTTCTTGGTGCATTTTGGGGGGTGGAGGCTGTCTATGGATGCTGAAAGTGTCAACAATACCATTCCCTGATACAATAGAATCAGCCAACACTAAGAGATTAGCTTTTAGAAGATGTGTCACGTTTATTTATTCAAATTTAATCTTCAACGAAATCTTCGCATGTAGACCGATTTCAATTTTTGAAGAAACAAGTGCACAATTTTATGTAATGGACTGCGTCAAGACTTGATTCTATGACCTTTACTTGTTTTGAAAATGTGAAATTTTATCCCTGTTGACATAGGTTTTAAAATGTTCTCAAGAATTTGCAATTAGCACCTTCAAGAAACAAATTAATTGGCATTTGAAATTTATTTTCCCGCAAAAATAATTAAAAAGAAATGTTGGTTCTTAGTTATTACCACTGAATATATGCAAGAGAAAATAATGATGGTTCGGAATCGGCCCAAGTAAGCATCAGCAAGAAAAGCTCCCAGTAATGTAAGAACATAGGCTGCTCCAATCCAATCAGTGACATGAGTTGCTGCATTTGGCAGAGTTTGATGCATTTCACGTACGAGGTAAGCCACCATGTTCACAGCTATTGCAAAGAATGCCAATCTCTCAGCCACCTCATTCACTGCAAAAAAATAAAAAATTTATAATTCATGTTTCAAGTCGCCTTCCAGATAAATTAATGTTAATCCTAATACTAGGAGTGTCGAAATGTGCCAGTCATACAGTAGCAAGCAGTTCAGTCTATCTAAAGCTCAAATGAGCATTCAAATTCCAAAATTGTTGTTCTCAAAACGAGCCACCATTTCGAGGAGACATGTTAATACCAAATTTCACATCGAATATAAGGGTTTTGTTCACTCTTCTTAACAAGGTTGACCTTAACATGAAACTCCATTAATAATGCCAAGGTCCAGTATGCTTAAAAAAGAGGTTTTGGGCTGTGCTGGCACGTTGATACCTCTAACATGATCGTGTATATCAATTTTTGTAGAGAAACCACAAATTTCAATGCAATAATATCTGATACAAAAATGGTATACGAAGTGATGAAATTGCAAACAACCTATGATGAAAGAGGAGGCTTTCAAGCCTCCCGTTGTCTGCTTATCTGCAATCCTTCCTTTATAATCAACACAACCATTGGAAACCATAGTTTTCTCTCTATTTTCTTCCTGCAAAATATTATATACTCGAGAATGTAAATTAATAAACTCTGTCCACATATGGCTGAAAAAAAAAAAAAAGAAAGAAAGAAAGAAAAGAAAGATTAGTTTACCTTCATCTGATTTTGCATGTTTGATTCCACAATTGCATCCATGGATGGCTCACTGAAATGTATTTCCAATCAGTCCACTACCTATTATATATAAAGGAACACATTTATGGAGATAAGAATATTATAATGTTATAAGGGTATATTGGGTAGTTCATATATATTAGGTCACAGGTCGCCCCAATATAACTTATTTGGATAAAATTATAATATACTCGTGTCTTACGAAATATGTATTTAAAATTAATATTTGACTTTGACAATTAATAAATTAAAATTATAATGTTTCCAAATATGCACTATATAAAAAATATAAAGCGAGTCTTTTTCGTGTAGAAAGAGAGACGTGGGATTGGAAATATACTGTAATCACGTTCATCGAGAAACTTTGTGGCATCGACTGGAAGTGAATGAACCAATCTAAATCGTGTGTTCTATATTTGCTTCGAATTTATCAATGTCGTATTTTAGTTGCTCTTGATAGTACAGAATTTAATGCATAATTTATGAATCTTGATTTTATATAACTTTGACCCAGTATAGTTGATAGTTTATTTCAGGCGGCAATAGTATAAAACTTGTTTTATTATCATTATGTTTTGTAAGTCCAACAAATAATGTCAAAGAATCATACAAAAAGTGAGTTATTGATTGACGATGCCGGATTATTTATTAATGTAGAAAAATATTTATGTAAGAACCATTCAAACTGCCGACCAAACATATGATTTGGTCAATTCATATGAAGAAAAATGTAAGAATCTTGATTTTGGTTGAAAGCAGTAATAAAAAATGATCATATAGGAGTCGAGATCTACTGTCCCCAATATTTAAGACAGATTTTGGTTGGTCAACGAAAGTTAAGGAAAACCCCGTCAAAACCCAATGAGAGCCAGCTTAGCCTTTAGACTTAGCCTAGGGCAACAAGTTGAGCCCTTAATTACCGTTTTGTGTGCTCCATCTCCCAACGAGTCAAATATGCCATTGCACCTCATGAATTCTTGAATGATTTGGTCGAGACTCGATCCAAATGGAATGCATGGGTTTGAATGGTTTTTATTACAAACAATTTATATAGTATTATTATAACCCAGTATCAAAACAACACAAAAAGTGACAAATTTTTTGGTCTGTAACAGCTAGGATTCTCCGCTGGATTTTGAGCCTACATCGAGCAAGTTGACTCACTTTATGTTCTAGAAAGAGATCAATAAGAAGGCAGCTTTAGCAGCAGAAAAGGAATTTGGGGCGAAGTCTTCTTTTGGTGGTTGCTCACGAAGATTGGACAAAGCTTGATATCAATATCAAAAATGACATCTTCGATGAAGCATTACTGGTGTTATCAACGAAGATCTTTTAAAATTATCGTACGTGGAAATTAGTAATTATAGATCTCAATTTTTCCAATCTTTTCGATTTTTCTTTTTCTTCTACATATTTTAAAGCAATAAAAAAACAAGTAAAAAATGGACTCACAGAGTCAACTCTACCCCACACCTAAAATTACATTGTCATAAAAATAAGTTTAACGAAGGATACCAACTCCCTAGGTCAATGTCAATGAATAATGCTAGATGTACATTTCTTGTTATGTAGGTGAAATCTGATCAGTGAGTGATGGAATGTGGTTAAAATTAAAGGCCATGATTGCTAACATCTCATTAAATATCTTGATGTCAAAGAAAATGTACATATAGCATGATTGTCCATCAATTATTACTGCACAGACCGTTAAGAAAAAAAAA
The DNA here is from genome assembly GCA_903798345.1 of Fraxinus anomala. Lineage (NCBI taxonomy): Eukaryota > Viridiplantae > Streptophyta > Magnoliopsida > Lamiales > Oleaceae > Fraxinus > Fraxinus anomala. The sequence goes on along the minus strand of CAIGRN010006638.1, from coordinate 21,302 downwards.
AAGAGTTCAAATTTTATCTACTTTTCCTGTCCCTTCTAATATTGTGCACTAAACATGCACCAACGAACAAAACTGCAATGATGAATCCAAATGCAAACTAGCCAACTACAAACTAATCTTCAAATTTACAAGTGATCAAGCAGATTGCGTTTTCAGCATGTATGGTATGATTGGATAGCATTAGATGGCACTGAGGAATAAAATAAGCTAAATTCTAGCATTTCCAGTCCTATCGGGTAATGTATATTAAACATGCATTTCTAGCATACCAGCAGAAACAGAATAAAATCAAAGAACATTCAAAATGTGAATCTTTGCACAGTAAGTAAACTTAGTAGGCAAAATGTCTATTACATCTGTAAAACTAAAATTTAAGATCACTCGGCTAAAAACAGGCAATATAGTTTACCACTGCACCAGGTACACTAAATCCTCGAGCATCATAAGAATGGCAAAAGTCAAAAATCTTACATACATTATTACAGAGAAAGTTGTGATCATGGAAACAAAAAGAAAGAAATGTGGGAGGGAGTTTGAGAAAACTGATTGCAAAATCAACACACATATAGAACATGGAAGTAATGCGATGAAACCTCATCGTCGTTCGATAATCCTACATCTTTGTTTGGGAGATGAAAGCCGCCCACTGACTCAACTTGTGTTTGCTAATGAAAAGCCGCGAACTTGTCATGGCAAGAAGGCCGATCATCTGATCTGCGATGGCGAACAAAGTAAACCAGATGCATCAGCACCTACTTCTGCAAGGTCACAAACCATACAAAGCTCTCCCTGCTGCGATGGAACAAAACGTGTACTGCAGTAAGGGCAAGTCACGTCTCTCTGACCCCGGTATATTGGAGTGTATGTGGACCCACATATCACAAAAGGATTTCTGAAGTCATAATTTAGTGGTGTAACATCTCTCATATTCCTCTCAGCCGCCTGCAGAACTTGACGGGCTTTCTTGGCTTGGGTTTCGGCAGTTGGATTGGTCTCCAGAAGTTCCCTCGCAAAATGGGCCGCAGTACTCAGGTTTTGTGCTTTAAAGCAAATAGACATGGCATTCAGCAGTGCAAGTCGCCGGTGAGGAAGTTGGAGCTTGCAGTGGGTAAAATAAGCAGCCAATTCCTGCTGACGAACTGGATTGTCAGTCAATTCCTTCCTCTTAAGTTCCATCTGCAAACCCAGAACATATTCCTTCACAATGATAATTAACTCTTTAACTTCATCCACCTCTCTTCGTGTCTCAACCACAATAAATGGAATTGTCTGAAGAATAGCCACGAAATGTCGAAGGGCTTCAGAAAATTTTCCAGAAGTAGTCGACTTGTAACCAGATGAAAGCTTCTCTTCCAACTGAGAGAAATTGAACACAAGTGCAGGTGGACCCCGCACATTTGGGCTTGCTGACTCGCTCCAACCCCTCTCAACTGCTACAGATATCACTGGGGCCAGGGGGAAGGCACGTAAATAGGTGCGACTGCCCATGTGAAGATCCATAAACAGTGGTCTCAAAGGAGAGAAGTTCTTTATCCCTAACTGACGGTTCAATAAACGCATTGCTGTGTCATAGTTTCCTGCAGCTGCATGTTCAGCAGCAAGAGACGATTTTTGGACCCAAATCTGTCTTACAGGCATGCCAGGGTTAGGAGCGATAAATACAGAAGAGCGTGCATTTGGAGCCGTCTTTGGCGTGTCAGTATCCGGAGGCAGATCCAGATCCTCAAGATCCCATCCACCATCCTCAGTTTCTATGTGCACGTCCTCTTCCCCCAGAACCATACTAATATCTCCATTTTGCATGTTTTCCACTTCACCAATATCCAAAGCCTCACCCCAATCGGCATCTGCAGCCTCTTCATAATCCTCTTCTGCACTTCTGCCTGTATTATCAAGACCACCCTCAAATATTCCTTTACTGACCATTAATAATGGCCAATCTCCAGCACATAAAACAGGACTCGGGGGCATTAACAGAGAAGCTCCCTTCCTCTCAGGCAAAGAAGGAACATTATCCCCTAGTTCCACAGCTAACCGATTAGCAATATCGTGGAGTCCATGGACTGAAGCAGTGATATATGCAAGAGGTAGATGACCTGCATTCTCCAGGATCTTGACACGCTCTTGGACGTCACCAAGGTACAGCGCATCATGGAACTGACCCATAACATCATTCTTGACCTCGGCAATTTTCATCATTTTGGATAATTTGTCCACATTACCAGTAATTAGATAATGGAAGGATAGCCTCTCAAAGTTCTTCGTTCTCTGGTACGCATATTCAACAATCCCAACATTACCCTGACGAAGGGCCTCAACCCCTAGCCGGTACCAGTGGTCTTTCTCATCAATCTTTTTAGCCGATTCAAGAGCTTTCTCGATGTTCCCACTTTCAAGTGCTAAGTTGAAGCGAGTCCTTTCGTCCTTCACAAAATAAAGAGCAACTTGTGGAAAGCCCTTTTGCTGCAGATACGCAATCATGGCCTGTCCACAGAGTTCTGAATTTCTAATCATACTCATAACCTGGTCGTATCTCTTCCTCAACAGGGATAACTTGAAAACGTACTCGGTCGAATCAATAATGATAGGACGATTCTTCCCATCTCGGTCCAAGCAAAAGATAGTATTTCCATATATTTTTGTGATGTATACTGGGACTTCCAAGGTTTTGATAATTCCATTGTCCCCATTAGGGAGGCAGTACTTGATGTGAGTCAGGGTAGTATAGATGAAAACACCATTATCATCCCAAGCTCCACTCTTGACACGAATGGTCTCGTGAAGAGTACAGCGGTGCACAAGCTTCTTATCAGCAATTATGATAGAATGTTTGCTCAATAAAGCAACACTCTCCATGTCCTGAGACCAAACAATGTACCTAACAAAAGAAGTCAGGAGATCCCCAAGAACGATCCGTTGTTGGAGGTCAAATATAACAACCCTGTCCTCTGCCCTGCACAGCAAATTTCCAGTCCCAGCATAGAATATTGCATCGGTGGCAATCGGCAAAATGCTCTTCTTGACAATTTCATTTTTCAAGTTCTTGACTAACACTTGGTTGCTGCTTTTCTCAAGCACCGCAAATCTATTTCGAGCCACAAACACCGCTGATCCCCCAATACCTCTTTTTGCCTCTTGAACTGTGTCGCCTCTGCCATAACTGTCTTTAGGTATAACGTAGATCTCATACGATCCTCCATCAATATCTGAGCAGACTAAAACAGCATTCTCAGTAGGGCTGAAAGAAACAGTTCGCGGTCCTTGATTCAAACTGTTAGAACCAGGTCGACGAATCGGTATCAATTGCGTGTCTTTCTGAGTTGAATACTCGTAAACACGCAAAAATCGATCTTTCACATAAAATAGAGAATCAGCGCTCACAGAAAAAGCAGGACGCTCTCTCTCTAACTTGAAGACAATCATACCACTATCATGACCAGCGGCGAGAAGACTCATCTCAGGATGAGCTGAAAGGATCCAGAACCTGTCATGTTCCCGGCGGAAAGTTTGCAGGCCAGTCCTTTTAGTGGCATCCCAAACCCGAATGCTCTTATCTTCAGAATTTGACACAATGATATCCTGTCTTGCATGGAACAGTACACATGATACATTGTTCATGTGCCCTCTCAACGTGTCCACCTCCCAGGCCTTTGTATCTGAGAGAAATAGGTATTAGTATGCAACAATTTCATTGTAAAAAAAGAAGCAGCAGCTTTCTAAGTTCTAAGCATCTTGGCTGAATGGAGATCGTTCATATATATTTTAAATATATAAATGGTCTAAGGTTCGAAGTTGAAAGAATTGTAAGTTTATCTCTAGTGTGAAACACTGAAACTGAAAATGATTTTAGAGATCTCCCAGGTTTTAGAAATCCTTCTAGTTAACAAGTAGGTTAACCTCCGTTCTATTACAATTAGTTAATTGAATATTAATATTAGCTAAATATACTCTCTCCCCATCAGCCTTCTGGCTCTATTGAACTGTAAAGGAATAAATTATGTATGCATTTATATTATCATAAATTTTGCTCCCTTGTGAAATTCTAGTTGTCACATAACTACGAAAGGTTAACATGAAATAACGTCGAAAATCATTTAACAGAATATGCCAACAAGGGAAATCGATGTTATTTAGAAAACTTGACGGATGATGGAGAATGGCAATCTCGAAACAAAGGTACAGCAATATGACCTTTGTGTAGGTGAAAATGTTTTCTCATCGTTAAATCTAAGAAATAACAGCACGTCCATGGCTTCTCTTTCTAGAAGGCAATGTGTATCTTCTAAAAGAGAAACTAATATTCTACAGCAATGACTTTTTTTGAGGAAATCACAAATAAAAGATTGAGCTGCATATACCATTCATGCGCCAAATTTTCACTTGACGATCATCCGCTCCGGAGACAATCAAAGGGAGAGTGGGATGGAATGAAGCCCAGTTAACCCCGCGATCATGGCCTTCCAAGACATACTTCACAACAGCATCGACACCACCAAAGAAATCAGAGTTCATCTGACTCAATCGCAGGATGTCATCAGCCGGAGAAACAGTTTTCTTCCTCAATGCACCAATATCCCAAACTCGAACAGTTTGATCCAAAGACGCTGAAACAACCAAGTCTTCTTTGGGATGAAATGAGGCACACATCACATAATGGTTGTGTCCCGTTAAGACAGAAATGCAAGTGCGCGATTGCCAATTCCATACCCGGATTGTTTGATCGTCACTTGCGCTAACAATCCAGGGATACTCGTGGTGAAATTGAACAGTTCGGATATAGTCAAGATGTCCAAGAAGCGTAAACAAACACCTGTGCAGCTTGTAATTCCAAACCTTGATCTTATAATCATCTCCTGCAAAGACAAGCATTGGTATAAACTAGAAAAATGCATCTACCCACTTAATTACGCAAGCATTCTTTACTTTAAAAAAAAGACTATTTTCAAACTAAAAAAACAATAACTGATTTTGCAAGCTTTGGAATCTTCATAAGAAGGGAGAGTATGCTCCTCAACAATCAATTCGATTCCCATAGAATCCAGTGCCTAATGTTTATTAAAACATTATAAATATAAGTTTCAAAATTTCTCAAGTCCAGCATGACTGAAAAATAGCCAACGGACAATAAAAAGTATTACCCGCGCTACAAGTCAAATGTCGCACCATAAGTCATCCATCAGCAGATTTACCAATTCAACAATAAAACCCTAATAAAGGATAAAACAGAATTTTCAAAATCGAATCTCAACAATTAGCAGTATAAACTTCAACAAATCACCTAAGCAACGAACTAAGCATAAATTAAGCTATGCCACCAAAATCACATATTGAAACCCAGATCTCACTAATGCAATGAATCAATCCGCAAATCAAAGGGTCATAAGTCCATTATGGAATAACAAACAAGTGATAGCTAAAATCAAATCCCAGTGATGCATACTATCAAATGAACCAGATCATAAGACAACAAATTGTAAACACTGGTTTCACTAGTAACTCGAGAAAATTCAATTCCTGGAGATGCAGAGGCTAAAACAAAGAAATTAATCAAAAAAACACAAAATTAAAGAGATGACGGGAAAAATTTTGAACCTCCGGATACAAACAGGGGCTGAGATTTGTGAAAATGGACGCCTCGAACAGGACCATCATGCTCGTCAAAGCGATCAATGAGAGTACCCATTCGGTAGTCCCAGAGCTGGATCACGCCGCTGTGAAGACTCGCCAAAATCCATGGCCTCTTACTGTGGAAACTCAATCCTTTAACTCTATTACTCTTTGTCTCAAACTTCGTCAACATTTTACAATTCCCAAAATCACACACAAGGAAATAAGCACTGAGATCTGAATCTAATCAAACAGTTTTAAACCCAAATTGGATCCGATTCAGCTTGGATCTAATAAAAATGGTGCATTTCTGATCGAACTGTGCGTGGATCGGGAGAGGAATTGAAATGGAAGATATATAGTACGGTGTTTTTTGCCTCTTCTTTCCCTTTTCTTTTTTTTTGGGGGGGGTGGGGGTTTTGTCAGTGAGAATTTGGATCCTGGTACACAGGAATAGCGGGTTTGGGGCTTCGTTTTATACTTGGGTGGGTTCTTCTAAAGTCGAATGAACTGGATTTGGCAAATTACAGTTGTGACCCTGTGACCCGTTTTATAATTCCAATATATCATGTTAATTTTAATCTGATATCATTCTTGAGAATAGTTGAATTGTGCTGCATATAAATAATTTGTATACGGATAGATTGATAGATGACTTCAAATCAAGGTGACAAATGCATGTGACACATTAGTCAATCAATATGTACAAAATCATATATACAAGTAGAATGATTGATCTTAAAATCAATTGAAGTAACATATTTGAAATTACACAATAGAACACTAAACTTTCACCCTAGCTACAATTGAGAGCATACTTAAAACTCTATTTTTTGTCCAAAATGCATATTGGAATTGTTATGCCAATTGGGCTGCCTCACTATTCATATGGGTTGGTTGACTGGGTCGAATACTACTGTTTAAATCAAGTTCTGATCCAATTGATCTCGATCTGTATAGTTGAATATATAAGCCTCCCAAACGTCATTCTCTCGGTTAAGTTATATTGAGTTGTGACATATGGTTTTCTTCGTTCTCTCTCTATGTGTGATTCTAGATCATTCCTTCTTCGTGTTCGATCTCTGTAAATCTTTTATTGAGATTGTTTTGGTTGTATTTAGTGTGCGATTTGGGAGATTGTAAGGATTCTACTCTTGTTGTAATATTTAGAGAGGCTAGAGAAAACTTAAGTGAAGAAATCATTTCTTCATACATTCTGTAATTGTTCTATATGTTTTTTAATGGATTCAAGTGATATCTATTTGGTAGATGCTCAACATGGTGCTTAAGTTTTTAACTAAACATCCGTACCCTACAGGGTGAAAAATATTTTTGTTTCGTCTACTAATTTCTGCATTTTTATGTTCCTGGAACTTTAAGTTTTTACAAAGTGTTGTTATTTGGTTATTCTGAGACCAATATGAATAGTTTTTTAATGAAGAATGTGTGGTTAAAAAATAAGAGAAAGTTTTGAATTTGCGTGTAATATTATTTTATTGAAAAATGTGCAACTGAAAATAAAAGATAGAAACATATATTTTAAAAATAATAAAATGGTTGAATCATTGGACTTTAATTGGAGCAATCAAACCACTCATCAGATTCCATTAGAATACCTACTAGAATTCGTTGAAATGTGAAATACCAATTTGTCCGTCGTGATCAACAAATCAATAACACTAGAATTCACTGAACTTTCTCCATAGCTACAATTAATTCATTGAACTTTCACCCTAGTTGCAAATGTTATTGAATTTTAATCAATTATACTCTTGCTTGTGCTCAATTAAAATGTAATTTTGAAAAAAAAAAAAAAAAGGACATATTTTTGTATAGTGATTTTTTTGACAATGTGTGATTGAAAATGAGTTAAAAATATATTTTTCACAACATAGTCCAAACAGTAATGTTATTTCACTTCAATGACTAAATGAGTAAGAAAAATGCTTTACGGATCAAATTAAATTGGATCAAACTTGGTGTACATTAAAAAATGTACACCAAGATTGACAACCCCTCGCAATAGTGGGGGGCCTCAAACTATTGTGAGGATGATGTACACCATGATGTACAAAGGGTTTAACCCAATTAAATTTTGCACAAACTTTAGTGAACATTTTTTAAACATTTAACTCTCAATAATCCAACATTAAAAAAAAAAAAAAAACATACAATACCAGACATTCAATAGACGAAGTGCACAAATAGGAGTTGAGATCCGCTATCCAAAATTGACTGTCCAACTTGCTGTCCACCAATGATTCATTAGCACATCATTTTACACATTTTTAAGCACAAGTGACGGTAAAAAAAAGTTAGACATATTAATTTAAAGTGATGTGTCAATGAATCATTGGAAAGACAATAAATTGGATAATAGATCTCAACTCTCAAAGTAGATTGGCGCAAGGAACACTTGAGAAGAGATGCAGACAACAAAGCAGCTATGGCAGCTTCTGTAAAAGTTAGTGGCATTGAGATTTTTAACCCCAATAACGATGAAAAACAAAATAATATAGCATATAACAATCACTAAGAATCTAGTGCAATACGAATAAAAATAGTCAACTACAAACTAACACATCCAACTTACATTCTGGGCCGGTTCGAAGGAATTAAATAACACGACGATATTGAAAAACATATATTTATTAGTCAACTACAAACTAACACATCCAACTTACATTCTGGGCCGTTCGGAAGGAATTAAATAACACAACGATATATATATAAAGGATAAAATTTTATTTATTATACTATTATTCATACCAAATAACAAACACATTTCTTGTATACTAACATAAAGGGGAAATCAAATAGCCCACAAAATAGAAGTAATAAACTGTCCATTACATCTGCAAAAAATAAATTCAAGACTCGCTAAAAAAAAGGCAATAAATTTAACCCGATGCATCAGGTACACTAAATTCTCATCCGTCATAAGAATGGAGAAAGCAAATAATCTTACATACGTTATTACAAAGAAATTGTCAAAAAAAAAAAAAAAAGGGCAAGAGGGAGCTTGAGAAAACTGACTGTAAAATCAAAACCCATATAGATCATAGATATAATCTGAATGAAACCTCAATTGTCGTTTGATGATCCTACCTCTTTGTTTGTGAGATGCAAGCCGCCCACTGACTTAATGTGTGTTGCTAATGAAAAGCCACGAACAAGCCATGGCAAGAAGGCAGATCATCTGATCTGCGATGGTGAACAGACTAAACCAGATGCATCAGCTCCTACCTCTGCAAGCTCACAAACTGTGCAAAGCTGCTCTTTCTGCGACGGAACAAAATGTGTACTGCAGTAAGGGCAAGTCACGTCTTTCTGCCCCCGGTATATGGGGGTGTACGTGGACCCACACACCACAAAAGGATTTCTGAAGTCATAATTCAGCGGCGTAACATCTCTCATATTCCTCTCCGCTGCCTGCAGAACTTGGCGGGCTTTCTTAACTTGGTTTTCAGCAGCTGGATTGGTCTCCAGAAGTTCCCTGGCAAAATGGGCCGCAGTGCTCAGGTTTTGTGCTTTGTAGCAAACAGTCATGGCATTCAACAGTGCAAGTCTTCGGTGAGGAATTTGGAGCCTGCAGTGGGTAAAATACGCTGCCAGTTCCTGCTGACGAACTGGATCATCGGTCAATTCCTTCCTCTTAAGTTCCATTTGCAAACCCAGAACATACTCTTTTACAATGATAATCAACTCTTTAACTTCATCCACCTCTCTTCGTGTCTCGACCACAATAAATGGAATTGTTTGAAGAATAGCCACGAAACGGCGAAGGGCTTCAGAAAATTTTCCACCAGTTGTTGCCTTGTAACCAGCCTGAAGATTCTCTTCCAACTGAGAGAAATTGAAGACAAGTGCAGGTGGACCCCGCACATTTGGACTTGCTGACTCACACCAACCCCTCTCAACTGCTATAGACATCACCGGGGCGAGGGACAAGGCACGTAAATAAGTGTGACTGCCCATGTGAAGATCCATAAACTGTGATCTCAAAAGAGAGAAGTTCATTATCCCTAATTGACGGTACAATAAACGCATTGCCGTGTCAAAGTTTCCTGCAGCTGCATGTTCAGCAGCAAGAGATGATCTTTGGACCCAAATCTGGTTTACAGGCACACCAGGGTTGGGAGCAATAAATACAGAAGAACGGGCATTCGGAGCAGTCTTTGGTGTCTCAGTATCCGGAGGCAGATCCAGATCCTCGAGATCCCATCCTCCCTCAGTTTCTTCATGCACGTCGTCTTCCTCCAGCACCATACCGTTGTCTCCATTTTGCATGTTTTCCACTTCACCAATATCCAAAGCCTCACCCCAATCAGCATCTGCAGCCTCTTCATAATCCTCTTCCGCACCTCTGCCCGTATCATCCAGACCACCCTCAAAAATTCCTTTACTGACCATTAATAAAGGCCAATCTCCAGCACACAAAACAGGACTTGGGGGCATCAACAGAGAAGCTTTCTTCCCCTCAGGCAAAGAAGGAATGCTGTCCCCTAGTTCCACAGCTAATCGATTAGCAATATCTTGGAGCCCATGGACTGAGGCAGTGATATATGCAAGGGGTAGATGGCCTGCATTCTCCAGAATCTTGACACGCTCTTGAACATCACCAAGGTACAATGCGTCGTGGAACTGGCCCATAACATCATTCTTGACCTCGGCAATTTTCATCATTTTGGACAATTTGTCCACATTACCAGTAATTAGATAATGGAAGGAAAGCCTCTCAAAGTTCTTCGTTCTCTGGTATGCATATTCAACAATCCCAGCATTTCCCTGACGAAGGGCCTCCAACCCTAGCCGGTACCAGTGATCTTTCTCATCAATCTTTTTAGCCGATTCAAGAGCTTTCTCGATGTTCCCACTTTCAAGTGCTAAGTTGAAGCGAGTCCTTTCGTCCTTCACAAAATAAAGAGCAACTTGTGGAAAGCCCTTTTGCTGCAGATACGCAATCATGGCCTGCCCACAGAGCTCTGAATTTCTAATCATGCTCATAACCTGGTCATATCTCTTCCTCAGCAGAGATAACTTGAAAACATATTCGGTTGAATCAATAATGATAGGACAATTCTTCCCATCACGGTCCAAGCAAAAGATAGTATTTCCATATATTTTTGTGATGTATACCGGGAATTCCAAGGTTTTGATAATTCCATTGTCCCCATTAGGGAGGCAGTACTTGATGTGAGTCAAGGTAGTATATATGAAGACACCATTGTCATCCCATGCTCCACTCTTGACACGAATGGTCTCATGAAGAGTGCAGCGGTGCACAAGCTTCTTATCAGAAATTATGATAGAATGTTTGCTCAATAAAGCAACACTCTCCATGTCCTGAGACCAAATAATGTACCTAACAAAAGAAGTCAAGAGATCCCCAAGAACGATTCTTTGTTGGAGGTCAAAGATAACAACCCTGTCCTCTGCCCGGCACAGCAAGTTTCCAGTCCCAGCATAGAATATTGCATCAGTGGCAATCGGCAGAATACTCTTCTTGACTATTTCATTTTTCAAGTTCTTGACTAAAACTTGGTTGCTGCTTTTCTCAAGAACAGCAAATCTATTTCGAGCAACAAATACTGCTGATCCCCCAATACCTCTTATAGCCTCCTGGACAGCATCGCCTCTACCATAACTGTCTTTAGGTATAATGTATAGCTCATATGATCCTCCATCCATGTCTGAGCAGACTAAAACGGCATTCTCAGTAGGACTATAAGAAACAGTTCGTGGTCCTTGACTCAAACTGTTAGAACCAGGTCGACGAATCGGTATCAATTGCGTGTCTTTCTGAGTTGAATACTCGTAAACACGTAAAAATCGATCTTTCACATAAAATAGAGAATCAGCACTCACAGAAAAAGCAGGACGCTCTCTCTCTAACTTGAAGACAATCATACCACTATCATGACCAGCAGCCAGAAGACTCATCTCAGGATGTGCTGAAAGGATCCAGAACCTGTCATGTTCCCGGCGGAAAGTTTGCAGGCCAGTCCTTTTAGTGGCATCCCAAACCCGAATGCTCTTATCTTCAGAATTTGACACAATGATATCCTGTCTTGCATGGAACAGTACACATGATACATTGTTCATGTGCCCTCTCAACGTGTCCACCTCCCAAGCCTTTGTATCTGAGAGAAATACGTACTAGTTCACCAAAATTCCAATGAAAAAAGAACTAGATGCTTATGAAATATGATGTAACAAACAGTGCTGGTCACTAAAATTCACATATGATTTAATTTTACAAAGTATTTGTCACATGGAAGTTCACATTTCCAGATACAACCATCTTTTAAGATAAGTTGATCTTTTATACCATCTTGACTAAATTGGAGATTATAAAATACAATGAATGGTCTAATGTTATAAAATGGAAGCAAGAAAGAAATATAATTTTTTCCTGTACTCTGAAACTAAAAAATAATTATAGAGATCTCCCTGGTTGTAGAGATCTTTCTAGTTAACTAGTTGGTACATTAACCGCCCTTCCATTACAAGAAGTACAGTGGAATGTTAACCTTAGATAATGTCATCGCTTAATTCTACAAAATCCCTCTTTTACCCACCAGCCTTCCTGCTCTATTGAACTGTAGTGGAATAAATTACGGTGCATTTATATGAACAAAAGATTTGCTACCGTAAGAAGTTCTAGTGGGCACATACTTAACAGATTTGATATAAATGACACGCTGGATAGTAAAATACCACAAACTTCAAAACCATTTAACAGAATAAGGTGACAAGGGAAATTGATGTTATTTAAAAACTGGAAAGAAAAATTCACTAAGAACGGCAATCTCGAAACTTAGGTACTGAAATGTAACCTTCAAGTCAAGAGTAAATGTTTTCTCATCATTAAATCTAAAGAAATAACAGCACATACACGGACTTCTCTTTCTAGAAGGCAACGTGTATCTTCTAAAGTAGAAATTCATATTCTACAGCAAAAAGTTATTTGAGGCAATCTAATAAATCAAAGATTAAGCTGTGCATACCATTCATGCGCCAAATTTTCACTTGGCGATCATCTGCTCCAGAGACAATCAAAGGGAGAGTGGGGTGGAATGAAGCCCAATTAACCCCACGATCATGGCCTTCCAAGACATACTTCACAACAGCATCGACACCACCAAAGAAATCAGAGTTCATCTGACCCAATCGCAGGATGTCATCAGCTGGAGAAACAGTTTTCTTCCTCAATGCACCAATGTCCCAAACTCTAACAGTTTGATCCAAAGACGCTGAAACAACCAAATCTTCTTTGGGATGAAATGTGGCACACATCACATAATGGTTGTGTCCCGTTAAGACAGAAATGCAAGTGCGCGATTGCCAATTCCATATCCGGATTGTTTGATCGTCACTAGCACTAACGATCCAGGGATACTCATGGTGAAATTGAACGGTTCGGATATAATCAAGATGTCCAAGAAGAGTAAACAAACACCTGTGCAGCTTGTAATTCCAAACCTTGATCTTATAATCATCTCCTGCAAAGACGAGCATTGGTATAAACAAGAAAAAACATATCTACCCAATTTAATTATGCAGACATTCTTTACTTAGAAGAAAACAAAAATAAATAGACTGATTTTTCATTCTTTGGAATCTTCATAAGAAGGGAGAGTAAGTATGTTACTTAAGGATCGATTTGACTCCCAATAAATTATTAAGAAACAAAGAAAAATTGGTCAAACTTTGCCTGTTGTTCATTAAGACAATACGAGCATAAAAATCCATTGCCTAATGTTTATTACAACAATATGAACTCAAGTTCTGAAATTTATCAGGTCCAGCATGACTATAAATCAATTGCCTAACATTTGAATCACATCTCGGAGAAATGACATTCTACTAGAAAACAGACAACAAAAACTATTACCTGCTCTTCAAAACAAGTGTCACGCCATACTCACCACATTTATTAACTCAACAACAAAGCACCCAATAAATATAAAACCCATTTTCCTACATCGAGTTTGAACAATTTGCAGTATAAACTTTCACACTTCACCTAAGCAGTAAAACAAGCATAAATTAAGCCATGCCCCCAAAATCACATATTAAAACTTAAAGCTCACTAATGGAATGACCCAATCCACAAATTCAAGGATTATAATCCGAGTCTAGAATGACAAGAAGTGATAGATTAAACCAAATCCCAGTGACGGACATTATTCATTGAATCAGATTATTAAAAAAGCAACTTGCAATCACCAACTACTAAACAATGAAGTATACTTGTATCAACCCAACGACCAATCCTCACATAAATTGCTAAGGTTCCAATAAGGCCAACATTGATTCCCACGTATGTTTCAATTGGGAAAATGAACCATAATTATCTTGTATGCTAAAACTAGCAGTTCATAATATTAAATGAATCAGATTATTAAGAACACGAATTGCAGTCACCAACTACTAAACAATGGCGCATATATACTAGCATTACCCCACCCATATCCCAAATTCAACTAGTTCCCACAATTCGAGAAAATCCAATGTCATTATCAACCAACAGATCCAGAGAATAAAACACAGTAAAATATTAAAAATAAAAAATTGCGGAGATCACAGGGTGAAACAATGTACCTCCAGAGACAAATAGTGGCTGGGATTTATGAAAATGGACGCCACGAACAGGACCATCATGCTCGTCAAAGCGATCAATGAGAGTGCCCATGCGATAATCCCAGAGCTGGATCACGCCGCTGTGAAGACTCGCCAGAATCCATGGCCTCTTACTGTGGAAACTCAATCCCTTAACTCTATTACTCTTCGTCTCAAACTTCGTCAGCATTTTAGAATTCCCTAAATCATATACATATATAAAGAACACTGAGATCTGAATTTAATCAAACAATTTCAAACCCTTATTAATCCGATTTGGTTTATAGATCTAAGATAATTTTATGTAGATTGGGAGAGAAATTGAAACAGAATCCAATTCAGTGCGTTTGTTCCTGTTTTGTTTGTGTTGGTGGTCGAGAATTTGGATCCGGGTACAGGGGAATAGCGGGTTCGGGCTTCGCTTTATATTGAAGCGGGTATTTCTCAAGTCAAGGGAATTGGCTGGAATTACATTTAGAGATTTGTTATTTAACCACTGCTATTGACACGTGTCAATTCAGTCAATCCTATGTCAAAGTGCATACGCCTATCAATAGGGGATCGTCATGTAACCATTCGATCAACCCCTGTATCAAAGTAAATGTTGAAGTAGCAAAACGCTTACTTTACTTTTATGATGACCCTATGAGGTTATGACATATCTTCTGCGTTTTGATTGGACGGGTTACAATATGTTTAGCGTGCTTGTAAGTTAGGATTTGTCACTTTTTCCATTGTGTAAATAAGGGGTGTAAACAAGGGGATGTTTGATGCACATTATATAGAAAAAATTGAATTTTATAATGTGATTTGATGAAAAATTTGAGATTAAAAAATAAGGAAATATTTTTTATTTGCGTGTAATATTATTTTATTAAAAAATATATTATTAAAAATGAGTTTTAAAAAAATGAATTTTTGTGAGAATGTGTATCAAATAGAGGCTAATCGCTAATTTTGAATATGGGAAAAGTCTGTTCGAACCCTACGGATTTTGATAAAAAGTCAAAATTTAAGAGTCAAAATAATTAAGCTCCTTTTGGCCTCCATTGAGAAAATATATATTTTAAAATAATGATTTTTTAGATATTATATGATTAAAAAAATAAGAAAAATATTTGAATTTACGTATAATATTATTTTATTAGAACATGTATGGTTGAAAATAAAAATGAAAAAATATATTGTTTTTTTTCCTAAAATGGAGCCCAAATGAAGCTAAATTAAGTCCCTGCTTGATACGGATTAAAATAATATTTTTAGTAGATTTTGATAAACGTTGGTAAATGTGTGATTAAAAAGTCGTGAGTCTCAATCTCCTAAAATATGTAGTTGAAATTAATTGTTAATTTTGACTTAAATTAATATCTGAATTTTAATTCTGTTTATGATAGCCAAACAACAGTTTATAAAGGATTCAAGAGATTAATAATTTCCTGGTAAAACCATTTGGGCATGAAGAAAGTTCAATAGCCACGACATGTTCAATACGTATGACTCTACATTGTAGAAACATGCAAAAAATTTCCTTTTCGAGCATTTTTCCTTTCGATAGCCACAACATGTCCAAAAATTTTCGCCACTAAGAGTATTTTTTATTGTGCTTTAAAGTTATTTTTCTAGTAAGTTTTGTCGGTAAAAATAGCAACTCAAAAAACACATTCGAAAAAAAAACTTTAAGCATATACCCAATAAATTCCACTTGTGGATTGAACTTGCAAAAACAAAATAATGACAATACAAACAATGGTTTCACAAATCAAATCTGGTTCTAGCAAGATACCACATTATATAGTACTCAAAAACAAATTTATTGAGGGGGGAGAACTAGAATCCATCTACATCTATCATGAGTACATATCAATAGCTAACTTATGGCCTATCAATTGCCACACACACATAAAGCTCAAAACTAAGAAACTCTGCCGTAATCCAACAACCATTTCATACCAAGAAACAAACAGCAATCTCGAGCTAAATGCCCTCGTCTAGTCTGCTCTTGACTGACCAGCACGAGAAGAGAGAATAATGCCGACAATAAGACCATAAAGAGCCAAAGCTTCGGCAAAAATGAGAATAAGAATCATTCCAACAAAGAGCTTTGGCTGTTGTGCGTTGGCTCTGTAGAAAAGAGGAATAAAGTCAGTAATTAATATGATATTATGATGCGTCCTAAAGAAATGATCACATAATAAAAAAGAATGAAGCCAATAATTTCTTGAAATACTTGAAGCAGACATCAATAAATTATAGCTAAAAAGGAACCCCAACTGATGAAAAAATCCGGAAATCAGAACAGAAAAATGACAGGTGCCAAACTGGAATTACACAACAGAGGAAGTAAACAGAAAAGGGGATCCCACGTTCTTCCATGATGCAGATGATGGAGAACCAACGTATCTATCAATCTGTAAGTATCATTTAGATGATGAAATGAGTATGAGAGAGTTGGTTGCATTTTTCCGCTTTAACAGAAATAGTTGTCGAAAACACCTTCAGTAGAAAAATAACATTTAGCTTACTACTTTCATCCAATCAGCTACTTGTAAGTTCTAAGTCTACCACTTTCATTCAATTCACTGGTCAATTTTCTTCCAAGTTCCCTCACGAATAAAAACATACAGAAAATGTCTTATGCATTGCACCACACATCATGCGAGGAGTTCATTTAAAACATCAAAGCTAATGTACTGATTGTACTCTGTGAAGCCTTGTACCTTGAACTATTGGGGCGAAAGCCTCATGGCATAATCCTGAAGGGCAAAGCCATGTGCTCCTTCATCTTGCTCCTCAGTTGTTTCTTAATAACACCTCACTTTTGAGGTATTTTAAGAGTTGTTTTTTTATTTTAATTACAATCTTACTCTAAAACTAAAAGAACATAATTGGTAATTAGACAAGTGAAGAGCTGAAGCATACTCTAGCCCTCTACTCCTACATCCAAAGAGTGATCCACTTAAAGGTGAAGCACAACATTTAACAACCAGTGACTATGGAATGTCACAAGCAACTTTACACTAGTTCTCTTTCTTGTATATTAATCTTGTTGGTGTTGTGTTATCTTTTCAATAGATTTTCTTCTTCTCTCTCTCTTTTTTTTTTTTTTTTTTTTTTTTTAAAATCATTTTTCTTTTCACAAATTAATATTTTCTTTTCGTGATCGTCTACTTTTTTTTCTT
>CAIGRN010006628.1:0-11406 GCA_903798345.1 Fraxinus anomala | reverse complement strand
TCCGTGTCAACAAACAATTCGAAAATGATACATAAATTTACACAATTCATCGCAGTGAAGTCTAAAGCTTACGACCACGAGCAAATAGCCATAATTTGTGACTGAATACAACATGTCTGCATCAAAAATGACTTATTAACTGTGATATAATTAGGAAAATGATGGGACTCAAGAGAATATTTGTGATGCTGAGATATTGGATGAACTGACAACTAGTAGAGGAGAACTGAGGCTGAGGACTGTGAATTTAAGCGAGGACNGATAACGTGCTAAAAACTAAAAAGAATAACGGCTAAGGATTGGTGAATATTATACTTTGCAGGACCAGGTTCGTCCAGAGATTGAAGAAACAGACTGAAGTGGGGTTGTGGGATGCTTCTAAACCGGCCTTGTCCTATCTGAATGATTCAATATACAAATGAAATAACTTGCGTTGGTTAAGTTGTACTGTAGTTTGTGTTTCAGTGTTGTTTTGCCGTAGTTAAGTGTGCAATCCTAGTCAGTTATAAATAGTAATATATATTTTACTGAGAAGTGTTTCACATTTTTTATTTTATTTTTATATCTTCTAAAAATATTAATTTTTGAAAAATACACTTAAAACCATAATATAGCTATTGAACAGAAAGTTCTACAATCTAATTTAAATGCTATTTAAGATTTATAGCCAGTACTTGAAAAATTAGAAGGATTAATATTTTGATAAAAGGAAATAGTCACGAGAGAGAGAGAGAGAGAAATTCAAATCTATGTAAATTTGTCCTCGTGAGGATTAAAATTAGATTTTTAGTATATTTTGATAAAAGTTAAAAATTTGTGAATCCTATGAAATATATTATTAAAATTAATTATTGTTTTTAATTTAGATTAAAATTTAGCCCATGTTTGATCCACATTATTTTTTTCATTATAATTCTTCTACTCATTTTCAACTACACATTTTTCAATAAAATAATATTTTACATCACATCAATAATTTTTCATTCTTTTTCAACCACATATTCTCCATTAATCTACTATTTCAAAATACATTTTTTTAAAATAATGTGGATCAAAAACACTCATTTGAATCCATACAAAACATGACTTTATAAAAAAAAAAAAATCATAATAGTTGGGGGGGCCATGTGACCCCCAGGACTCCTCTTTGTCTGCCAGGTGTGTTCCGACATACCATACACAACTCATACATTTAAGACATTTTTGAGTTCCATTAAAATGTTAAGAATATATTTTGAAATAATAGTTTGATAAAGAATGTGTAGTTAAAAAATAAGGAAAAATTTTGAATTTGCATGTAATATTATTTTATTGTAGAATGTGTGGTTAAAAAGAAAAGAGAAAAATACATTTTGAAAAAATTGATAATCAAACAAGGATTTAGTTCCAATATAAAATACAGTAATAATAAAAAAAAAAAACCAAACTTTATATAAGACATAGAACTTAGGTTTGGGCATTGAGTGGGTTGATTAAGGTATTTCAATATTTAAAATCACCAATTATACTTTGAATTTTTTTTTAAGTGGAACCATTCAAATTCTTATAATTATTTGAACCAAATCCAAATCCAAACTCGAACCGTCGATTTTGGTTAATGTTCGATTATACCAATAACATTTTTTATATACATTTAATAAATATTTTCATATAAACCCTTTCAGTACATATACCTAAAATGTTACAATTCAACAATATTTGTGCAAGGTAGTGGATACTAAAAACCATGAAAACAGGAGTAAATTAAACATCAAAAATTAAATTACACATTGAGAAGAAAATACTTTTTCTTAATCTCCGTAAGTGAGGCATGCTAAAATTCTTCTACTCTCAAAATGAACTAACATAAAAAATATTAATTAGATACTTAACTATATAATATCAAAAAATTATAATTCACATATTAAACTCTCTATCCTTGAATTAAAAAAAAAAGTATATATATATATATATATATATTTCAAAAGAGAACCACGAACTTAAGATAACAAAAATGTACACCACAACTCAAGTTGTAAATATATCAAATTTAATTGCCAAGCATTATAAAAAATAAAAAAGTCAACAATCTAAGAAAGTAAAAATTTTGAATTGTAAAGATTGGATGCTTTAATTAATCAACTTACACCACAATATAACTTGAACTTTTTGATTAATAAAAAATTCAAATTGCAAAGATTAATATAATGCAACAATATGACGTGTGTGAGAGACAAAAAAGTAGGAACCAACCTTATTTTTTAGAATTAAAGTCTAGAGTTTTAGATTAATTACTATCCAAATTAGAGTTTTTAGATTTTGTATTTTCTTTTACCAAGCTTATAAATTGTAAATAAAAAATTATATAGAAAATATGTTCGAATTGAGTACCAATGGTTCTTGTTCAAGAATCAAGAATCGAACCGAATCGGATAACTCAATCGGTTATCAATTTTGATTATAGTTCCTAATATATATTTTTGGAAACCGGACTAGAATCTTCGATTTCGATTTGGGAGGTTTGATACCAATTAAAATGTTTAGACCTACACAGAACTTTCTGCTTCAATAAATCACAAATATAACATCACCAATCCTTCAAGTCTTTTAATATTAGATATATACAAATAAAATTGGGCATGTGAACAATAGGTCAATGAGAAAAAAATGAAGAAAACCCTAAGCTACAGTGCAACTTTACGCGAACTGCACCCACTATGAGAGGATCATATGTATCCCACTATGAGAGGATCATATGTGTTATCAACCACTATATAAGACGACCCTCCCACATTCTTTAAGGACGAACAAAAAAATTCCACGAATAATAAATTAAACAGAAACTACTTTAGATCAATAATACATTATAATCTACTTGAAAGCCGGATGAAAATGACACCAATTCTTTACGAATATTTTTTTTTTTCAAGTGGCTATCTCTGAAATGCACAAAATTAAAAAGGTAAAACATTCAAAACATGAGATCAGAAAAGGAATCCAAGCATTAGAAATACATCTTACGTCCAACAAAGTGGACTATTTCCCTAAACTAATGCAGTATGGTAAAACCCAAACTGAAAATCTTTCATCCCCATAGCCAGAATTTATTAACCTAAGGCGTTGATGTTAAAAATTTGGGTTTATTTGTTTATTTATTATTATTATTATTATTTGCAAAAATTGTTCTCTCTTATCATTTTTCTCTTTTTGAGTGGAACTGAGAAAATGAATTGGAGGGAAACTTTTGATGGTACCGTAGAAGTTGCTTTTAATATACCAATAAAAGATTGAAAGAGAGAAACTCTTCATTTCCTGGTACTGTTATTAATCTGCCTAAACTTTTGGAAATTCCTACAATAGAAAGGAATTTGGACTGGCAACCTAGCTATTCTACAAAGAAGAGATTAATGGCTTTTAAGAGCATTTCCAAGAGTCAGTCGACATTTAAAATCATGCTCCAATAAAATAATCTAAAAAAAAGTTAGTTAAAATAAAAGATAAAGAAAAATAATAAATATTTTTTGGGAGTAGTAAAATTAAGTGTTAAATATGAAGAGATTGTTGGAGTACTTCAAAATTTTAACTCTCTAAATTTAAAGATATTCTCCAAATGATAGAATATGTTATTTAAAAATAGAGAGTCTCTTGGAGATACTCTAAGTGATGAAAGAATTATATAAAATGCATTTAACAGCTAATGCAATCGTGTAAATTAAATAAATAACATTTTAAATATGTGTTGGATGTCAATATTATAATGATTCTCATTACTTGTGACTTTCAATATATTATAAGCTAGTGGAGGATCATGCGCGACATGACTTGTTGGTTGAATTGGGTGCTTGATACTATGGTTTTTCCATCGACTAATGATGAAATGCTACTTGGACATTATATACACCAGGGAAATGCTAAAGTAATTGCAATTGTCTTGACTAAAAAGAGAATACAGAGCTGACTATAGTACATGAATGCACTATTAGGGTGTATTAAATCCACATTATTTAAAAAAAATTTTTTTTGAAATAATAGATTGATGAAGAATGTGTGGTTGAAAAAGAAAAAAAGTTATTGATGTAATTAAAAATATTATTTTATTGAATAATGTGTGGTTAAAAATGAATAGAAGAATGAAAATGAAAAAAATAATGTAGATCAAACAAAGACTTAATATACCATTTATGATACTTTTCTTCATCATAGGTAGTAATACATATAGCACTTACAAAATTGTAATGATGTGACTGATAGGTAGTTTCAACTATTGTAATACAGATTTATATTACATCAAACTAGTTTTGTTTCGCGAATACTAACTGTATTAGTCCTCCATAAATGAGTTTTAAAATAAGGAACCACTTTAGTAAAATATCTCCAAAAAACTCTTTATTTATAAAAAAACATTTTATGCATTATAGAGAATATTTTTAAATTTAGAAAGTCAAAATTTTCATACACTCCAACATTTATTTTGGCTCTTCATTTTTCTTTTTTCAAGAAACATTTATTAATTTCTCTTTATATTTTATTTAACATAATTTTTTATATGTTCGTTAACCAATCAATTTAAATGTGGTTTGAATAATTTAAAAACTAGAATATTAAAATATTTAATTTATTAAATATAATCATTGTACATTAAGAATAGAGAGTAAGTTTGACTTTCTAAATTTGGAGAGCAATGCCCATTCTCTATTTTAAAAATTAAAATAGAGAGTTTATTGAAGCTCATTTTTAAATATTAACTCTCCAAAATAAAGAGTATTTTATATTTAGAGAGTCTTTTGGAAATTTTTTAGTATATAAAAGCGGTCCGGTTACGGTAGTCTTACTTTCAAGAATTTCTTGCAATTTTTATATGATTATTAAGAATGGCGAAAAGCTCTGATGCAATTAATGGGTTGTGTTTGAAGCGCTCCAAACACTGCAAAAATTATAGGGATATGGATACGTCATTTAGAAACTCTAAACCGAAGAAATTTAGTACTTATATAGAAATATAATATAGAATAAAGCATAACAACAATTGGTAAAAGATGTAAGCATAAGAAAGTGTAAAACTTATATTTCAAATAATAAAGAGAAATAGGATAAAGAAATTTTAGTGTTTGTAAGAATGATAAGTAAAAATAAAAAACTGGCGCTGGTTATAATTCACGCCATGTTTGTGCATAAGAATTGCTATTTAAGTACTCACTTTAACATAGGAAATTTGAGAAATTTGAAGGCTAATTATATTTGAAAAAGGAATTTGGTTAGATCTGTTGGGACACTTTCAATCCACGTGTTGTGAAAAATCGAAAGAATTAGCAGAAGAACCGATATTTTATTAAACAACCAATAGAGAGAAAATACAATTTCAGCAATTTTTGCTCTCAAAAACTGAATGAAGAGTCTACTATTTTATAGGGAAGATGTCCAAACCCAAGATTGAAACAAGATAAAAACAAATCACGTGAAATATAGGAAACAATATTTTCTCAATATTTTTACAATAAAACACATGAAATAAAGGAAATAATATTTTTTCAAATACGTGCAAAGAAGGAAAATTATATTTCCAAAAATTCCAACCTAATTTGGGTCACAAAATCCAACAATCTCCACCTTGACACAAATTTCGGTGCAACAAACGAAACTCCAAAATTTTTTTCACCTGAAAAAATAATTCCGACTGAATCAGAATAAACCAATCTCTTCATTCAGTACCAAAATATTTGGGTCACAAAATCCAACAAGATCTTTGTGTTGGAAAAATATGTCATATTTTTATAAATTTTATGTATTAGCTTGCTTAATATACTTGTTGATTTTTAATTGTCACACATTGAAAAATAACTTGTCAAAACTTTGAGAAAAAAAAAAGTTAAAAGTTTTTTTCTGATTGGGAAGGCACAAATCCCCATATAATATTTGAACTGCGAAATTTTATTACTTTTCCTCATATAGCAGGATCTAATTTCTTGATATACATATACAACTTGTGCAGAATAAATTTCATACATTCCTAAATATTTTTAAATTTGTTTAGAAGGAAAATATAAGGATTTGTTAAATTAAAATTATGTTTTCTTATATTAGACTTCTAACAAATGTAAGATATCTTTTGACGTATCTTTCATGATAAGATGGACTTCTAATAATTTTGGATATCTTTTGATGTATCTTTCATTATAAGATTGGACTTCTAATAATTTAGGATATCTTTTATGATAATTGAATACCTTTTACGATAAGATTTATCTTTTATGAAAATGTTGTTATCGTGGTTATTTTAGAGTTTTAAGTACAGAGTAATTTTTATATTTTGATAATTGATTTATCTATAAATAAGGTAATTCTTATCTATTGTAGTAGATTGAGGAGTGTTGATCTTGTTCTCCGTGTACTAAAGGATCATGATCTTGTACATCGAATTCACTGAGAGGTCTTGGTCTTGTACTAATATGTATTATTAGAGGTCTTTGGAAACTACTTTTGTGCACTAAGGGGGTTATAAGCCCATCTGCAGGGCGAATAGTTCCTGGGGCAATCTTTGCGCATATGGCAAAATTTTAGTTAAGAGGGTTTATTTTTAGTGAGATTTTCAAGTATATTGAGAAGTAATGAGATTGTAGTACAGATTTCATGTTGTGACTATACTTATATGGTACGATTACTTACTTGAAATTAATGTGATATACCATGTTTGGATTATATTATTAAGTGCTTTTAAATTCTATTTTGAGGATGTCTCACAAGATATACTATTATTGTGGAATGTTATACTTTGAATTATTAAGTGACATGAATAACACTAAATATGTATAAATAAGAAAGTACAATTATTTTTGATATTCTCCTTCACTAAGCCCATGAACTCATGTATTTTTCAACCATTTTATCCAGTAGCAGTTGAGATATTGAATACCGAGAATTTGGAATACATAATTGAGAATATTCAATTTTTATTTTCATTAAATCCCTTCGTCCAAGAGACTCGAATAGTCTTATTTATAGTTTGAAATAGAATCATATTCTATTAAGAAAATTTTAAATACTGAAAGAAAAATCAAAATCTAAGATATTAATTGAAATATATCATAAGCAAAATCTTATTCAGAAGAAAAAAATAATCTAAAACTATTATATCTAAAATCCTAAAATTGCCAAATAATTGCTAATTTCCATGTAAGTTGCATCATTCTCTTTGTGTGAGAAGATTCATCCTTGAAATTTAATCTTGTAGTCATGAGCATGTCCTCCAGTTGTACTTGAGCTTCTAAAATCTCCTTGGCAGCATGTTTACAAGAGCAAACCTATCCATGATACCAATTAATATAGAGTAGTACCTAGGGAAGAATGATACACGAAATCACAAATAACCTTCTTGTTCTTTTGGCTCACTCATAAATGTCAGAAAGCTAATAACGAAAGACTTGTTAATTCTGAAGAATACTGAGAATTTGGACACATAATCGATAATACTCAATTTTTCCTTTATTATGTCCCATCTTCCAAAAGGCTGAGTGTTCACAATTAAATAGAACTTATGCTATAAGGAAAATTAAAAATACCATGACAAAAATCCTAATCTAAGATATCAATTGAAAAACTACCACGTACAAGGGAAATTTTTCAAAAACTATCATATAATACTAAAATCCAAAAACTACAAAAATAATTGACAATTTTTATATGGGTTGCCTCCGTCATTAGTGATTTGTGGATCCATTGTTAGAACTACTTGAGCCAAGACTAAAATTACCATTGAAGATTGCTGTCGATTTTATATCCCCAAGTGTACGGATCATAACAAATAATAAAGTGAACCAAAGAGTCCAGATATCATTTTCACGATGACTATTATTTAATTGTTGATTAAATTATTCCTAACTTCGATTCAATTAACTAGAACAAATAGAAAGTGTTTTATTTTATTTTTATTATTATTTTATTTAAATATACTAAAACAATAAAAGTGATTTTTTTTATATGATGATTTAAATGTTAGGATTCATAAGTTCACCATAGTAATCAGCTTAATCTCAATCACCAAATTTTAAACAATTGATTATGTTTACTCAGTCGAATTCTTCTAACATATTCAATTTATCTCACTCGAGTTCAAATTGATTTTATTTAACTAAATCAATTTCATATCCCTATGTGAATCTGGATACACCTTAGTTAAACGCATTAAACCTCTAAGAATCCATGTAACGACTGCATTAATTAGAAAATGCATCTCTACACTTTTATACTAGTTCTCAATTTTTATTACGTGATCTAAACAAATAATCTGCATCTCTACGTGGTCAATTAAATAGAATTTATGGTATAAAGAAAATTAAAAATACCATGAAAAAAGTCCTAATCTAAGATATCAATTGAAAAACTAGCACGTGCAAAGGAATTTTTTTTAAAACTATCATATAATACTATCCAAAAACTATCAAACTAATTGACAATTTTTACAAGGATTGCAACCATCGTTAATGATTTGTAGATCCATTGTTAGAACTAGTTGAGCCAAGACTAAAAAATTACCACTGAAGATTGTTGTCGACTTTATATCCCACAAATGTACGGATCGTAAAAAAGTATTAAAGTGGATCGAAGAGTCCGGATATCATTTTCACGATGACTACCATTCAACCGTTGGTTAAATTATTCCTAACTTTGATTCTAGAACAAATAGTATGTATTTTATTTTATTTTTATTATTTTTTATTGATATATACTAAAACAATAAAAGTGATTTTTTATATGGTGGTTTAAGGGTTGGGATTCATAAGATCACCATAGTTATCAGCTTAATCTCAATCACTAAATTTTATACAATTGATTATGTTTACCCTGTCGAATTCTTCTATTTAATTTATCTCGCTCGAGTTCAAATTGATTTTATTTAACTAAATCAATTCCATATCTCTATGCGAATCTGAATACACCTTAGTTAAACGCATTAAACTTCTAAGAATCCATGCAACGACTGCATTAATTAGAAAATGCATATCTACACTCTTATACTAGTTCTCAATTTTTATTATGTGGTCTAAACAAATAACCCGCATCTCTACGTGGTCAATTAAATAGAATCTTATGCTATAAAGAAAATTAAAAATACCATGAAAAAATCCTAATCTAAGATATCAATTGAAAACTACCACGTGCAAGGGAATTTTTTTTTTTAAACTATCATATAATACTAAAATCCAAAACCTACCAAAATAATTGACAATTTTTACATGGGTTGCATCCCTTGTTAGTGATTTGTAGATCTATTGTTAGAACTAGTTGAGCCAAGACTAAAAAATTACCATTGAAGATCGTTGTCCATTTTATAACCCACAAGTGTACGAATCGTACAAAGTAATAAAGTGGATCTAAGAGTTCGGATATCATTTTCACGATGACTATTATTTAACCGTTCGTTAAATTATTCCTAACTTCGACTCAATTAATTAGAACAAATAGAAAGTTTTTTTTTTTATTTTAATTTTTTAATTTTTTATTTAAATATACTAAAACAAAAAAAGTGATTTTTTATATGCTGGTTTAAAGGTTTGGACTCATGAGTTCACCATACTTATCAGCTTAATCTCAATCACCAAATTTAATACAATTAATTATGTTTACCCGGTCGAATTCTTCTAACATATTCAATTTATGTCCCTCGAGTTCAAATTGATTTTATTAACTAAATCAATTTCATAGCTCTATGTGAATCTGGATACACCTTAGTGAAACGCATTAAACCTCTAAGAATCCATGTAACGACTGCATTAATTAGAAAATGCATCTCTACACTTTTAAACTAGTTCTAAATTTTTATTACGTGGTCTAAACAAATAATCCGCATTTCTACGTGGTCAATTAAATTAAATCTTATGCTATGAAGAAAACTTAAAATACCATGACAAAAATCCTAATCTAAGATATCAATTGAAAAACAACCACGTGCAAGGGATTTTTTTTTAAAACTATCATATAATGCTAAAATCCAAAAACTACGAAGACCATTTTTACATGGGTTGCATCCGTTGTTAGTGATTTGTGGATCCATTGTTAGAACTAGTAGAGCCAATACTAAAATATTACCACTGAAGATTGTTGTCGATTTTATATTCCACAAGCATAGCGATCGTAAAAAGTATTTAAGTGGACCTAGGAGTCTGGATATCATTTTAATGATGACTACTATTTAATTGCTAATTAAATTCTTCCTAACTTCGATTCAATTAATTAGATCAAATAGAAAGTGTTTTATTTTATTTTTATTATTTCTTATTTAAATATACTAAAACAATAAAAGTGATTTTTTATATGATGGTTTAAGGGCTAAGATTCATGAGTTCACCATAGTTATCACCTTAGTCTCAATCACCAAGTTTTATACAATTGATTGTATTTATCCAGTTGAATTCTTCTAATATATTCAATTTATCTTCTTCGAGTTCAAATTGCTTCTGTTTAACTTAATCAATTTCATAGCTCTACGTGAATCTGGATACACCTTAGTTAAACGTATCAAATCTCTAAGAATCCATGTAACGACTGCATTAACTAAAAAATGCATCTCTACACTTTATACTAGTTCTCGATTTTTATTACATGGTCTAAACAAATAATTCGCATCTCTACATAATTATTTCTCATAGTACGTGATAGTTCTCCTTAAGTTTGAATGTCTCAACCTCCAAGTTTCAACTAGGATAATAACCCTCACGAAAAGTCTAAATTCCAAATTAAGTATCCAAGATTTAGCCGAGCAAAAACAATGCTTATCGTTGTTTTGCCACTGCCTCAACAAATTTGGCATGTTTTTATTTTGTTTCATTTTTCATTGTGTTCATTCTTCTGTTTTTGGGATCTCTTCTTTGATTTTTATAAGGCATTTTTCACTTTACATTGCAGGCAACCTCGTGTCGCGGTAGGTCGTCTCCTAAATATTGGTTATAAATATGGCTAGATTACTCATGACTAGCTTTATAGAACAAAGTAACTTCTTCCTGTGTGTCATGACTAGTGCAATGCTTTTTATTTTTTGGGTTAAGTAATTGAAATCAAATCTTTGGTAGATGGTTACTATCTATTCTCTCCTTGTTAGCCAATAACATTCTGCACAAATATTCAACATGCACGGAGTCAACAAATATCTAAATAGCCCCCAAAAATGGATTAGCCACCCCAAACTTATTCTTTCAATATGTTAAATGGTTGTGCTATAAATTATGATCTTGATTTATAAACACCTAAATTCATTCAACATGTTATATCAATGTAACCAATCCATAAATACATAATACGATCTCACATAAACAAGTGTTGTATTAGCAAAATAAAAATAAAAATAATAAATAAATAAATAAAAATAAAATTGCATCACCTATTCACAATTTATAAAACATAACCGCAAGACTATCCAACTCAAAACAACATACA
>CAIGRN010006614.1:0-16250 GCA_903798345.1 Fraxinus anomala | reverse complement strand
AAAGTACTTTCGAAATAAAAAGTTCTTTTAAAAATTATATATATTTTTTAAAAATTAACTTCCTCGCGAGCCATTTATTCATTTTTCAATATGCCCTCGAATAAGTGAGTAGCAAGTTACGTACGTAACCCGTACATGTTAAAACGTGGGACGACTTCCTTCTTCCCGCAATTAAGCCGGGAATGGTGGCATCTAATTTATTACCCCATTCTCAATTCAACGTTAATGCTTTTTGTCAATGCGTACATAGTTATTACTTGAACTAGAATGTCGGTCCACTTCATTGTACTAAATTGATATCCTTTATTTTAATAAAAGTTGGCTTAAGTATTTACTACAACTTTTTATTTGTATTCGAGAATTGGATGGTAAAATATAGAAACTTCTTTTATTAATATTGGATTCATATTGACCGAATCGATTCTTCCACTAATTAAAGAAAAGATCATACTAAGAGTAATTCGTGTGCATGTTTAGTGATCAAAATAACAGATAAACATTTTTATTATTATAAATGGTAAGTTTATTAGTAAATGACAATTGTATCGTTGTTGCCCTATAAATTATTACTATCGTATTCATAATCATTTCTTATAAATATGGAATATGAGATTTTGATTCTTAATAAAACACATACAATTATATTGTATTATCTCTTTTGTTCACTTTTTCACTCGTTTATAACACTTTATCAACACGTGTCTCTAAAAATCATAGATATTTTCATCCTCTATGTTGACCATTTAAATATTATTTGTATCCAATATATTTAATACAAATAATAGATGATTCCACGGTAATTGTAAAATGGGATTTGCGAAATTATTGTTTAGATTATGAGCATAATTTTCAAATTATATAATAAAGACTATATCTTGTTAATGCTAGTGAGTATAAATCTCAATCTTTTAATAAATGTGTCATTTAAGGAAGAGTGTTGTAAATAGTAAGTTTATTGGTAAATAACAATTATACATCTGCAGCTCTAAAAATTATTACCAATATATTTATAAGGCTATATAAATATGTGGTTTTTGGTCTCAATAAAACACACAAAATCCTATTGTCTTCTCTCTTTTGATCTCTTTTACTATCTAGTTTATAACATCTATCTATTAATAATATTCAATATATTGTACTAAACATGTTATTAATGCTCCATTCTAGATAATTCAAAATATCGACTATTATTTGTTCTCCACTCTAATTTTTCTAGACTTATGTTTCTCTTTTCTTAAGAGAGGGATAAGACAAACTAGACAAATCATAGGTTTAATAATGTAGTAGAAAATCAGATATGCTGAATCACAAGACACCAATTGTAAAAGTTAAAAATACTAAGAGAATCTAAGAAAAAAATTAAAATAAGAGAACAAATCCAAGAAGAAAATAACATATTAGAGGTGGACTTAAAAATATAAAATCGAAATATACTTATCCCAGTATTCTTCCAAAAGGTACGCTCCTAATATACAGTTATATGGCTACGTCAAAACCTTTTTATTTCATCTTCTTAAAAATACGTTTCTTTAATAAAGTATATGTTTATTGTTGTCCTTTGTGTCGGTTAAGTTCGAAAGACTGTAAGTTTTTGTTTATTTGCACAATTTATCCTTTTGTTTTTTCTTATTTGTTCAAGTATATGAATGTCATGTTGGAATTTGGAAATTTGTTTTGTTGATTTGACTTGTGTTGCTCAACTAATTTAGGGTTTGACCCCAAACCAGCCTCCACCTACTTGATTATGTTGCAACCGTCCGCTGTTTAATTAATGATCTATTGTCCCTACTAATTATTTCTTTCTTACTTGATTGTTAATATAATTCAAGAAAAAAATGATTTTGTACTCGTGAATAGAAGGTTAGTTGTTAGACATTTATGACGGTGTTTGGTGAAAAGGGGTTGTGGGACAGATAGGACAAAGCGCGGTTTGAAGACACCCTAAAACGTCAACACTACTAGGACATGGAGAGTCTTCGCACCATGAAGTGTTAGGACGTAGTGCACACGAGAATTGATTGCTAGGGTTATTTTTACCCGTTTTATTTTTGTTTTTTATTTTAGTTTAACCCTAGGACGAGGGCATTTTAGGCATTAAAGGGTGGGGTTTCTTGCACTTTATTGCTAATTAAAAAAATTATAAGAGCGATATAATCTTTGGCTTTCTTTCTTAATTAAAATTCAATCATCTTCAAGTATTTTGTCGAATGATCACAATTAGATTAAGATGTTTGATTTTTGATATTTGTGTTGTATTAGAGTCAATGTCACTCTCTTGATGATGATGCAATCGAGGCCAGGATCATTTGCTTTTGAATCTAGAGGCGTATCTGCCAAAGAAGGTGCAATCCACAGATAGAGGTTAGTGTGTGAGATAGTTGTGGATCTAATTTCGAGGCATATTACAATGCAGACATTTTTGCTCCATTCAATCCCAATTTGAGGGTTGATTCGGTGAAGGATTTTAAGTGTCCACCCATTTTTCACGAGGAGCAGGCGTCGAGACCTCCGAAGAGTGCTTGGAGGGTAATTCAAGACTAATATTAGTGGCGCACCGTTGTGTTTGACTAATCAAGGCAATGAAATAGAGTGGCGATATGATGATATTTATCACTTCACTTAGAATTTAGCATGAAGATATGACACAAATTCAAGTGTGCATCTTCGTTAACCCGAAAGTAATGATAGAGATGGATACAAATCAAATTGGACCAACCGCAATGTCAAAACGTCCAGAAATGCAACTATAGAAATCAGTATTACTGAGAGCCTAGGAAGTGGAACATCAAGATATTGCGGGATGCATATCGAACAAGCAAATTAGTTTAATTTTAATCATTTAGTTATTTCAATTACGCCTTTTATTTTAAGTGAGGGCATTTTGGGCACTAATAGTTGTAGGGTTTTTTCTCGTTTCATTAGTTAAAACTTTTCTTTCATTGAAATATAAAACTCGTAATTTGTACCAATATTCAATCTTCTCTCAATATTTTCGAACTCATCAAATTTAGATTAAGGAATTATAGTTCTTGATGCTTGCAAGAAACACTCTCCTGTCATATCTATGAAAAGTATGGATTTAAAAGATAACAACATTATTTAGTAACATTAGCATATATGTATGTATCAGTTGTGGAATAAAATAGAAGAAAATTAGTAGAACATTAGCGGTGGTAATGGGCGAAGCCAAGTCAGCTCAGCCCGTGTATCCACGAGCTCGTCACTTGATGAACCGGGCTCGAGCTTGTTCAAGCACAAGCTGAGCACGAGCTTAGATCTGCTCAAGGGTCAAGCTAGGCTTGGCGCATGAGCTCTCTAACTCACAAGCCGAGTTCAGCCCACGAGCTCGAATTCATTTTTTATTTTTATTTTTTGACTTTTTTGTTCACATTTTTTACGCTTTAGGCTCGTGGCTCGGCTCGTCGAACGAGCCCTCACTTGCCTCGAGCTTGAGCTTGTCTAGAAACGAGCTCGAGCCGTTCATGGGCAGAGTTTCGACGAATTATTCGACATTTTTGCCATCCCTAAGTAACCTGTCTTCTTGAGGATTTTACTAGCTAGAAAAAGGGTTGAGAAGTTAAATTACAAAATTAAGTTTGGACCAATGTGCAATGAGTAAGTGATTAGGTAGAAATGCCTAATGATTGCCAGTGAAAAGCACGCTGTAATTATGAAGGTTTTGTTCCCCCATGCTTGCATAATTTAAATTCAAAATTCTTCATTATTTGGAATAATATGATTGGATCTTTTATCTTTAATTTGACCTTAGAAACATAAATTGGACAAGCGGGAAGCACATGGAGGAGTTTATTACTTAAATCAGCTTATTATTCACAAATATTTCCTATTGAAGTTACTATACATTTTGATTTCACAATTTTATTCTAGTGATTGGCCATTTTTCATCATTATCATTATCATTATAATTGCGAACTAGTTTTTTTACCCCGATTATCAAATTTTCTCTCTCATAAATACTTTTAAGAATGCATTTTAGAATAATTAATTGATAGAGAATGTGTAGTTAAAAAATAAGAAAAAATTTGGATTTGCATGTAATATTATTTTATTGAAATAAAAAAATTAAGAAAAATGTATTTTGAAAATAATGAAATAAAACAATGGCTAAATATTATGTAGGCTTCAATTTAAATAACATAATTCAAACAATGAAAAAAAAAAAAAAAACCTTAAACAATTCAATACTATTAGATTTCGTCGTACATAATTAAGTTTTTTTTCTATAACAAAATTTGAGTTCGAGAAAATTGTCTCATTCACCATTAGCGGGATGGCAAATTATGAATTGATAAGATGAAAATTGCGATTAATGGGCATTTAAATTTCATTGCATTTCTCACCGGATTCAATTTTGTTATGAATTATTTTCTGACTATTTTTGCTTATTGAAATAGATATTATGTGTGAATTAAACAATAAAATTTTCGCATACTTGAACTACTTAAGAAATTATTTTACTAATATTGAGGAATTGCAAAAAGATCACCAATTCGATTTGTATTTGCTTTAAACATACTTGATATTGATTGTTCGGTACTAGTCGACACTTACAGACACAAATATGAGGACTTAAAGTTGCAATAATTTGTAAAAGAGACAGGGAAAACCGAAAATTCATGTGTCGCGCGTGTGGCTCGAGATATGTGTGCGATTGTAGGACCCACTTCATTTGCATTTGTCATTGCCCCGTTAATTGCGGAATCCAAATGGTCCACAGGGGAAAGCCAAAATGTCACTCTTTACTTGGGTTAATTGCAACTGAGTCATCCAACTTTAAGGAAAGTTGCATCTAGGTCACTTATCTTTAATTTAGTATAATTAGGTCATCCAATTTCGATTAGCTTGCAAATCTTTGTTCACCGTCATCATTTATAACATTCGTTAATAAACATTAATGGATACTCGATAAGTAAAAATATTCTTTTAGTTCATACTTTTTAAAAGTGTGTATGGATTTTACATATTGTAGTATGATGTGGATATAAACGTTAGTAATATGTTCGTATTGATATGTAAGTCAACATATAAAGGTAGTTAAACTAACTTGACAACTAATACGATGTTGCTAGATTCGAAAACGGATTAAAGTTGAATAATCAGATTGCACCAAATTAAAGATTAATGTGTAACTTTATGCAGCCATGCTTAAAGTTTAATAACCCACAATGCATTTTAGCCCAGTCTGGTTTATGTAAAAAAGTTTTAAGAATTTATGGCAATGTCAACAATTAATTTTAATTAAATATTTTATGAAATTTATAATTTTTATCAAAATCTACCTAGTATTTGTACGGGAGCTTCATCAATCTCAATACGTTGGATACCGAGCTTCCTTTTAGTGTCCTCTAGTTGGCTTCTCGCAGGGCTCAACTTCTTCTGCTTAATTGTTTGGCCCACACCAACCCACCATGTTTAATTCCTAGAATCATAGCCGCTGATTACGCTTCAAAATTCTTACGTTTGACGCAAAGTTAGTTGCATTATACCAACTAACCATTCTTGATTTTCACATATATTTTTAGTATGAATTGCTTATACCACAGAATTTTTATTTTTCAACAAATTTAGGGCACACTCACATTTTTTTTTTTCTCGTAGTTGTGCGACGAGCCTAAACATTAGACACGGTGTTTATGAAATGCTTGTTTAGCTAAACAAGTTAATAATTTATTCTGTTGTCAAAAAAAGTACTTTTTTTAAATAAGTAAAGAAGTAAAAGAGGAAAAAGTATAAAAAAAAAAAGTCTTGGCATCCTTTGGATACCTTGCAAGGATACTTTTCTCAAAAGAGCAAAAAGTTGTTAGTGAAAAAAACAAAATTACCTAATAAAATTGTCAATGCCACTTGTCATATATGGAAGAGGTATAATTTTTGTGAGGAAGCTACTTTTTAGCCAAAAAGCACAAAAGCAAGAAATATTTTTTTTAATTGTTTTATCTGAAAAATTATACTATAAAATAAGTTTATTTTTTTTTTCTAAACTCATTTTTAATCATACATTCTCTTAATAAAATAATTTTACACGTAAATTTAACCACACATTCTTCAATAATCATTATTTCAATTTTTTTTTTAAAAACTAAATATTAGGATTCAAATAAGGACTTAGTTGAGTTTGAGGTTTTTCCTCGTTAAACAATTAAAAAAACATCTGCACGACTCTTTGTCGATTTCTCAAGTTGTCATGCCATCCAAACCAACATAATGGTAGTTGGATTCACACATTAGCTCCACTGTAAAAATATCTTAATTTTTAATTTAATTTCTAATTCAAATATTATAAATTATGACGTAATAATTTTAGATCCACAACTCAGTTGTGAAACCCAACTGGATTATAGAAGAAAACTGTTACCGCAAAACTTGACCCCACATTGAAGAGCTTCTTATTTTACAAAAAAGGACCTACACTCTCCTCAAATTACACTACTGCCACTGATACTCTGTTTGAGTTTCCTCCATAAGTAGTCCTCTTCCCTCCACACCTTCCTCCACATCTCCATCTCTCTCTCTCAGTTATACCCACATTCTTGTTTTTTCTAGTGAGAAAAAATGGGTTTAGTAGATCGAGTGTGCAACATAGCTTTTCTCGTCTTACTTCTTTCAGTACTGGCAGTTCAAGCCAGAATCCCCGGAGTTTACAGAGGTGAATCATGGGAAGGTGCCCATGCCACCTTCTACGGAGGCAGTGATGCGTCTGGCACAATGGGTGTGTAAAAATTTCATAAACTATTTTTCTCATATTTTATTCTGTAGATTTTCCCTTAGAGGTAACACATTTTATATTCAGGTGGTGCTTGTGGATATGGCAACTTATACAGCCAAGGCTACGGAGTAAACACCGCCGCCCTCAGCACGGCGTTGTTCAACAAAGGGTTCAGCTGCGGGGCGTGCTTCGAGATCAAGTGTTCTAACGAACGGCAGTGGTGCCACGCCGGCAGCCCATCAATTTTCATCACTGCCACCAATTTCTGCCCGCCCAACTACGCTCTGCCAAACGACAATGGCGGTTGGTGCAACCCGCCCAGGCCGCACTTCGACCTCGCCATGCCCATGTTTCTTAAAATTGCCGAGTACCGGGCTGGAATTGTTCCCGTAGTTTACCGCAGGTAATATTCTCGGCCGGACCCTTTTACTCATTGTTGTTTACTCGAGTCAAGTTGCGCTTGGTACCTCGTATGCATACTTACCGAAGTCAAATCGAGTTGTTACATAGAGAGGTCACGAATTTTGTTACCAAATACTTGGCTAAATAGCAAAAAAGTTGTACCATTAGCCATTTTCTCCTGTTCACAATTGGACATGTGAGACGGTTTTTAGTCCCTTTCAGCTTCAAATATTTTTTGGAGTCTACATCAACATCAAGTTATTGTAGACCCGACCGACTCGATGTGGAGTATAGATATTAGATAGCCATCCAAAGGAGTATGGTCATTAAAGGAAATTCAAATAAACTGCTAAAAATCAGGTGTGGTGACCAGCTTTATCGTCATTGCATCTTGTCTTTTCGATTTTTTCATGTAAAATCAGCACTGTTGTCCTAAGTGCACGTGAATCGTCATACTCTATGTAACTTTTAAACATAGTTAAACGTAAAATAACATCAAATGTGTGAATTTATTATGCAGGGTGCCATGCAGGAGGCAAGGAGGCATAAGGTTCACGATCAATGGATTCCGTTACTTTAACCTAGTTTTGGTAACCAACGTCGCGGGTGCAGGAGATATCACGAGAGTGAGCATTAAGGGGTCAAACACGGGATGGATGAGCATGAGTCGAAATTGGGGCCAAAACTGGCAATCAAACTCAGTTTTAGTTGGTCAATCACTCTCATTTAGAGTGACCGGTAGTGATCGACGCACCTCCACTTCATGGAACATAGCCCCTGCACATTGGCAATTTGGTCAAACTTTTGTTGGAAAGAACTTCAGAGTCTGAAACAGATCAATATCATGTTAAAGTCAAATTTCCATAATTTGATGCCTTTTTGACTGTTGGGTTTAGAAATTTTCTTGAGAACTGTGAAAGTAGTTGTGTGGGATTGGGTAAAGTAGAAAAACAAGGAAATTTCTACATTTTGTAATGGGGAAAAGGCCGGGAGTAGCTGAAGCGGCTGCACCAAATAGTTGCCCGCAGCTATTTTATTTTTAAGTAAATTGTAATATAATATTATTGTTATGTGATATTTAATTGTGTGGAAATGTTATTATGGAATTGGTGTTCTTTAGGAAGGGAATTTTGTAGTGAGCGACATGGCCCGTTAAAATCGGATTGATATAAGTCTAATTTACTTCGGGATAATTTATGTTTTGTTTCACGAATTTTGGCAGGTCGTGCCAAGTGGTACTCCTAAGAGACTCGATTTATTAAACAAAAATATTTATTATAAACATTTAATTTATAATCACTCTTGGCCAAACATACTTTTTATTTACACATTTTGTAAAAATTACAATTAATATTCATTTTTTATCCATACATTTCGCAAGACACCAAGACCACAATTTAAATTGTAATTTGAACTCTCCCAAACAAGCACCAAGAAAGTAAACGTAAACTCGAGAGGCGCACAATGCATAACATATAAAACTCTATTACCTAAACTTTAGGGTGTGTTTGGTTGGAAAATATTCCTTGAACATAGCCTTTTTCCACTCGTATCTCAACTTTTGAAGTGTTTGATTGTCATTTTTTTCAATGAAATTTTTTTTTCAATATTTGAAAATATGTCTGATTTTCTTTACTTTTGAGGAAAACATTTTCTTTGGGGGAGATAAAATTTTTTTTTCTAGAAAATGTTTTTTATGCCAATCAAGTTATGACACCTGGCTCTTTGGATTCCTACTATCTAGAAAAGGTACAACAAAATATTGCTTAGGATACCTTTGGAACAAGAATGTTTCTTGCTTTAATTCTAGTTGAGAAACATTTTATATGTAGGGAGGGGGGGATGAGTTTGGTTTGATTGTACAATGTGGTCCATTTCCCAATTTTGTCCAAATTCTAATACACCGTTCTGGGCCAATAACCTAGTTTTGAATACTATTTCACTCTTTAGTCAATGTGACATATGCAAGCCTCTATAACTCTGTTACAATTTTTTGGAGCTCGAATCAATAAATAGAATAAAATAAAATAATGATGATGTAACAATAATATCGCAGCAATACATTCTTTCCATTATGTTTAAACTAAGGGTAAACAAAAAGCCACAACTTGCAGGCTGCATAGAAATCGTGTTTTTGTAATCTTGGTTCAGTCAATGTTGACCTGTCGATATTTTGATTTTAAGTCCAACCAAACCGTTTAAAAACGATTCGATTTAGGTTTCGAGAGTTAAAATATCATTTGAAATTGAACTAAAATCATTTGTAAGACTTTAAAAAATGCACAATACATTAACACAAAAAACAATATTCAATTGAACGCTAGGAAAGGGAATTCATAACGATTATTACTCGTACTTTTAATATTAATTTTTAGATGCACACAAGGAACTCATGAACAATTAGCATATTCCCTCATACTTCTAGTATCAGTTTGTATACGAAAAAGGAACTCATCAACAAACTCCATAATAGTATAGTAATCTTTCATTTCGTTTTTAGATGTTATAGTATCAAGTATTTTATTCATTTGGTTAGAGGAACTTAGGTGAAAGTGTTCCCAATTGAATCTATTCTTCAACAGCCGCTTCTTTCTCAAAACCTCGAGCTCATTCTCATTCGTGTAGTTCGTCTATTGTTGTCAAGTAAAAATAGAGATTGTGATCATCAAGACTTGAGTACAGGTTCCACATGAATCGACCAGCGCTCAACAAGTATCACAAGGGTAGAAAATAATTAGCATTCTCTGTGATCAAGACTTGAGTACGTAAAACCTCGACAATACGATAGTGTCCCTACCTTAGATGACATCTCGGGAGCATAGTAATGTGGACGTTTCTTTAAATAGGGCAACTTAAGACTTCTCGCAAACCATTTTGGACATTTTTTATTAAATTATAAATAGTAGACATTTTTTAGATTTCACTGAACGAAAAGAATTTTCATCAACTTTCTACATCATAAAATCTTGCAAATATCGTGATTGCCTTTTCAATCACTTGATTTAGTTTTATTATACGTAAATATCGTAATTGCATTTTCAATCACTTGATTTAGTTTTATTATACGTAAATATCGTAATTGCCTTTTCAATCACTTGATTTTAGGGATAGTTTGATATGACTTTTGAAAAGTTATTTTCGAGACGAAAAAGCTGCTTTGGAATTAGGTAATCTTTTGAAAATGTTTTGTCCAGCTAAAATAGTTTTTAGAGGAAATTGATCTATGTTAGTTATTTTGAAAATTATTATACAAGAAGTAGAATAAAAAGTAGAAATCATGCCAACTGGATCTTAGTTCCTCTAATAATAGACAATCATTTAACCTAATATAAATAATCTATTTATATTTTTCAAAGGTACAATATAAAATAATTACTAAGTATAATTTATTTAAAAGGTATTTTTAAGATTAAATAGAGTAAATTAAATTTGAAACTTTACTGGACATTATCTAATTGTTCAATTAAAATACTGATATAGTTTGACATAGGATACACATACATATCTAGTCGTGACATGACATGAGAAAAATTTACTCTTGAATATATATTACGTTTGCCTTTTTACATTACATAACTAAAATATTTAATTTTTTTAAATAATAAAAATTAGTAATGAATAATTGTGATATATCCTATAATTAACTAAAAAAGAGTCATTTGCAAAATTGGAAACTTTTTTTGTGAGATATGAATTCAAAAGAAATTTTAAAATTTTCCTGGTTGAATGAGTTATAATGATATTAACACGGGCAATTCAAAGAGGGAAACCAAAAAATCGCCGTCTGTGGGAATCGAACCCNTTTAAATTTTAAATATACTTGGTATTATGTATTATTCAGGTTTCATATCAAAAACATAGGCCCAATTTGGGATTGAAAGGATTTGTTTGGAAGTCAATGAACAATAAAAACGACAACAGAACGCCGTCTGTGGGAATCGAACCCACGACCACATGGTTAAAAGCCATGCGCTCTACCAGCTGAGCTAAGACGGCTCACTGCTGCTGACTCTGCAACTTCTATTTATTGAAATAAAGTTGGGATTTAAAACAATTTTTAGTCCATACCAAGCGGGGTCTTAATATTACGTACAATTTATAACATGCAATTTCGATTTGCTATTGTTGCGCCAAGAAAAACAATTACCTCCAACAACGTGCGATATTCATATATAGATCATCAGTCACTACTAACATAGTGAGCATCGTTAATAAACAGTCACAATTTACATATAATATTAAAAAAGATATATAGAGACGTCTTCATATAGGTGCACTCTTAAGATAATGTAGAATATAAAGGACAATTTTTTTTTTAGACATTGAGATACCTTGACGTGAATTAGGGGTGTCCACTAGTTCTACGGTTTGGCTTTCTTGAGAATCGGAATCGAAACCATTCTCAACCTTTGTTTGGTCCGGATTAAAATCTGATTTTAATATTCAAGTTAAAGTTAAACAATCAATATTAACCATATCTTCCACGAGTCTCATAACTTTTCAACCACACATTTCAAAAACTTCTATCACAGTCTACTAAAAATCTAATTTTAATCTTCACCAAACACCCTCTCATTGAAAACTTTGAAATTGAACCATTGGTTCCATAGGCAAAAAGGGAACCGAACATGGATTGACACCGATCAATTCAGATTGTTGTCCGATCCGTTCGCTTTATATGTTTTAATATGTAAACATTTTATTTTAGTTTTACACCTAACAGTAGTTAGCCATGAAAGAAGAATTTACATCCTCACATAAGAACAAGACTTGGACACTGGTACCTAAACATAAGGGTAAATCTATAGTAGATTGCAAATGGTTGTAGAAGGTAAAGGAAGTGTAGTCTACTAAAGATCCACGTAGGTTTAAAGCAAGGCTTGTAGCCAAAGACTTTTGATGGGAAGATTTTGATAAACTTGGAATCAATGTCAAGTCTTTTGCCAAGAACGATTTTATTGCTGGAAAACTGAAATTGGAAATTCGTAGGACTCTTCAAGTTAATCCGTATGACTATTCACATCAACTTCCTCCCCTCCTAACAGACTTG
The DNA here is from genome assembly GCA_903798345.1 of Fraxinus anomala. Lineage (NCBI taxonomy): Eukaryota > Viridiplantae > Streptophyta > Magnoliopsida > Lamiales > Oleaceae > Fraxinus > Fraxinus anomala. The sequence goes on along the minus strand of CAIGRN010006614.1, from coordinate 4,071 downwards.
AATCCGACAAGTGAGCTTGGAGATAAAAATCAAATAGCTTAGCATCAAGGCGTTGTAATTCATCCCCTTGAAGCCAAACAGATTCTGCGCGTGGCTTGTGCTTCCAATGGACTAAAATTTTGTAATAGCCCCCACGACGAATAGTTACAAATTGATGATCAGATATTGCATCTATTTCTTCTCGCGGTTTAGAGACACCAAGAACGCGTGCATCACCCGTCGAATTACTCGTAGAAAAGAAACCATGTCACTGATCTCGCCCTTGAATTCTGTAAGATCTTCAACATTAGGAATGGGATTAATGTTATAGTGGGAGGGCAACTCAACAACATAAGCGCATGGAGCTTGCTATAACTCCCCGGAGGTAAACGTTCAGGCATTAACCGAACAAGAACTTGATCTTCAATGGCCAACTGCTTCTCACGACGATGGGCATTGGCTACGTTAGCATAACCCTCAGAACTAAGAATAAGATGCCGTCTTACTTCTTTGTGTGCATCCTGCATATAACGAGCGAAGACCAAAGCTGCTTCACTAAGCAGGGCACGTAAGGGGTTAAGGACTTGAATCAATTGGAGCCTGAGGACGAAACCCATGCACCACTTCAAAGGGGTACACCCAGTAGATCTATTCCCTCAATTATTGAATGCAAATTCAGCTTGGGGTAAAATTAAATCCCAACTAGCGACATGATCAGCTATAAGATATCGAAGAAGATTTCCCACACTACGGTTCGTCACTTCTGTTTGCTCGTCCGTCTATGGATGGAAAACAAATAGCTTCATATATAGCAATCAAAACAAATGATAATTTTCAGATGGACAACCTATTAACTATTAAGCTCACGGAACTGGAGTAGCCTTCTCCTACTTTTGCACATATACAAATTGCCCAAGTTTTAATTTGCTAACCAAAATCATATCATCATCTTCTTGAGACAAAGAAACAAACATTTGGTGTGCCAATCTTTAAGAAACATCCTCCTAGCTAGAGATTGCCTTCTTGCATTATGATATTAGATGGCATAATAATTATCTATGATGGCTAACAAAGTAAAGGCTACTCAATAGGCACTCTTCGTAGAGCACCACATGCTAGACTGTCGACCACTACGAGGTCATCTACGTTCATATTAGTCGTCTCTACATTCATATTAGGTTGTCTACCACTATGAGGCCCACTAGTTCACACTAAGCCGTTTACCATTATGAGGTCGTCGACCTCTATGAGACTCTCTACTTTCATACAAAGTCGTCTACCATTATGAGGCTCTCTACGTTCTACTTGGCCGTTTACCATTATGAGCCATCTACGTTCATATTAAGCCGTTTATCATTATGATGCTGTCGACCACTATGAGGCTTTTTATGTTCATACTAGACTGTCTACCACTATGAGACCCTCTAATTCACACTAGGCTGTTGACCATTATGAGGTCATCTACGTTCATACTAGGTCGTCTACCATTATGAGACTGTCGACCACTATTATGCCATCTACGTTCATACTAGACGATCTATCATTATGATGTGGTCGATCACTATGAGGCCCTCTACGTTCATATTAGGCATTTTATCACTACGAGACCCTCTACATTCATACTAGGCCATCTACCATTTGAGGCTCTCTACGTTCATACTAGAATATATACCACTATGAGACCCTCTAATTTACACTAGGCTGTCTTCCATTATGAAATTGTTGACCATTATGAGGCCAACACAACACTTAAACATATAAAAGGCTATAAGTTGGATGAAAACCGTTCAACGATTATCATGGACACAACCAACCATTGAATAGGTGGAGGTCCTCCACTTAGAACATGAGGAGTAGTGGGAAGTGCTACGTGGAACACATGGCATAATAACAACTGAGTAATTATATGGTTTCAAACACCTATAAATACTATCGAGGCGAGACACGTATGGGTCTAAAAATTTTGGCTATCTGAATATACATTCTATCTTTTGCTCCTAAGTCTACGTTCTTAAATTCCTTACTAGTTCTCAAGCCGGAGGTACAATGAAGGAGAGTCTCAATCTCATTTCGTAGGTAACATTTGTTCATTGGAGTAACAGAAACACTTTGCGCCGCTAAGAGGGGATGAAGATTTGTTTTATAACTATTTCATAATACAAGTATTACGCTTCTGTATTGTTACAAATCATTATTATATTTGTAAGGCAAAATCCAAGTCTCAATGCATTATTATATTTGTAAGGCACAAGATTCATCTCATTCCCATAGGCACCAACCACATCACGTTCAAAAATTGCATAATGAGCAACCTGATGGAGTAATTAAAAGAGGGTCCATTTGACTTTTGATTATCATCCAAATCCAGAAAATTAAGAGCTTCAAATTCTTTGTCAAAAATTGGGTCATCGTAATTCTCACTAGAATCAATGCCTATCAACTTCTTTAGATAGAAAGGAACGAAAAGATTATCATTATGCAACATAAATTTTGCTATCGGGTTTCACGAACCCTAAGATATAGTAGAGCTCTTATACGAACTGACATAATGGAAGCGCTGCAAACCAAAATGAAGAACAAGATTAAAATATGTGTATTCACGTAGAATGTCAAGAATTGACAATCAGTACTCTTTAATTTATGTAAAAATTCAGTTCTTCATAAGAAGAATAAAGTATGTAAATTTTAGAATTCAGTATATGAGGGATGTTATATCAAAGAGTGAAGCTTGAGGTACAGGTGGGGATTCACAGAACCCCCACTGATACCTCACAATAGGGGTGGGTGGGTAGGATTTTTGGCAATTTTTTATTAACATGGGTCCCATGCTAGGTGGGGGTTCACAGAACCCCCACCGATACCTCACAATAAGGGTGGGTGGGTAGGATTTTTTGGCAATTTTTTATTAACAACATCGGAGTGTAGGTAAAACATATGTGAAACAAAATTATGTACATTTAGACTAATTCTATATCAAAGGGGTTGATCAGACTTGAGGAAATTCCATCTCAGTTTAACCCTTTAGACATGGGACTAAGGTAATGCCTACTTAATATTGATTCTTGTTAATTTTTCTTTTAGATGTAATGAACATTGAGACACAGATGTTGCATGCTTTTGTTAATTACATTAGCTTCAAGGTGGAGATTTGTGAGGGTGATCAGCGGCGGACCCAGCACCCGACGAGGGGGCACGGTCGCGCGTGCTGGGCTCTGCCGGAACAGTGTTCTGAAGTCAGGAAGAAGCCAAAAATTTCTGGGATGAATTTCTTTTCAGGTTTGCTTGGTTTGTGGTCAGTTACGGTTTCAGTTCATCACCATTACTGGCTGCAGGTGTAAGCAAGTTCTCCCTTCCAGTTTGGACAATTTCAAGGGTCGTTTGTTATGTCTGGTCCTCTACAGTTTCTGGCGGTGCTGGTCGACTTTGGTTCAGGGGTAGATCTTTTAGCTTCCAGCCTGCTTGTGTGTGCTTCAGGCAGCTTCATAGTTGGTTTCTGCCCGTTTCAGTTCAGCTTCTTTTTTGGTGCAATTTATTTCTGATTCTGGGTCAGCTTCGTGTGGTGTGAGATGTTCTGTTTTTTGCTGTTTTGTTCAGTTTATTCAGTCCAGGTTAGCCTCCAACTTCAGTTTGGATCTTCAGCATCTGGTTGGAACGTCTTTTGCAGTTGAAGATGGACTGTAGCAGCTTCATTTCTTGGAGTTGTATGTATAGGTGTTGATATAAAATTCAAATTTCAGCTTTCATTTTGAATTATAGTCGCACCTTGGGAACCTCAGTTGGTGTAGCCGATTTTTCTGGAATAAGAAGTCTGATCGATTGTTCCTACAGATTTTCAGTTGTTACTTTGGGTTATATTTTAATATTGTTCAATTTAGGGTATCAGAGTTTTTTGGTTAGTGGTGCTTTTTGACTGGAGGGTGCAGCCTCGTCATTTTCTGCTTTGTGTTTGGGCCTTTGAAGCCAATTATTTATCTAATTGGTATTTATGGATATGAAAAATGACTAATGTAGTGGGCTGGTTAAGGGCACTTTGGCCCATCAAACTAGACTGCCTCCACTTAAAAATCATTTGGGCCAATCAAATGTTAGTGT
>CAIGRN010006612.1:0-13954 GCA_903798345.1 Fraxinus anomala | reverse complement strand
GATGATCCTATCGTGCGATCAGATGTACCTGAATCTACAATCCATGGATGTTTGGACGCAGCACCAGCTAAAACTGCTGAAAGGTAACCTTTTTCGGGCAACGAACACAACTGGAGACTCATTTACAGTGACTCCTAGAAGATTAATAACAGGGAAAACAAAATAATAGACAGAGTTTGTGAATGGAAAAGAATAAATTCTACTTTCAGATGGATTAGAAGTGAGATGGATGTCACAGGCCTAGTTTTGTTACACTCGAACAACTAGAAACCGTGCGGCCTTAACGTTCACAATTCTTATCCCTCACAAGAAAACATAAAGTCAGCATTTCAACGCTCACAAATAATTTAACCAACTAGGCTACATTACTATCACTTTGAGTAGAGGATTTGGAAGTAAGGAAAATATGGAAAACAAGTAAGCTTAGGAGAAAACTCTCTTTGTATATAAAACTTCACACTAATGAATATTTTTACAAATGAGACTACATCTCTATTTATAGGCAAAAATCTTGCAAGTTACCTTAGAATTGATGGCCAAGATCAATCTTCATCCAAGGGTCCTCATTGGATGCAAGTTGCCTTAAACCTCCTAAGACCATAAGGAAGTAAAGTTGGAATTTGCTTTACTACAAGTGACATGTCTCTACAATTTTCACATGCAAGTAGACATGTCCCTTTCATAGTGACCAAATTGGTATTTGCTTCCTCCTTGGCATGTTATGTCTTGCAAGGGGCATAAGTGGCCAACTTGAACAAGATATCCCCAAAATATCCAGCAGCAGCTCATGGTATTTCTCTCTAGAAAACCACTTTGATGTGCTGGGAAAACTGCCCATGTCATGCAGCCTGTGTGTTGTTGTGCAGTCTGTGTCCTGCCATGTCCTAACTGCGTCCTGTGCACTGTAGTTCATGTGCACAAGCTGCCTGCGTCCTGCCACCTCAAGCAGTTTCATCCTGTCACAGCGCGCTGCCTGCACTATTTTGCTACCGCTGTCGGGACGGTTCGGCTAGGACCTGGTGGGGCGTAAGTCATTTCCCCCACCGAATCTGGCGACGCCCTCGTCGCCGTGTAATGTCGAAGCTCTGGCTCAAACTGCCATTAGTCCCCCTCATTTTCCCAAGTAGCTTCGGATTCGGGCCGCCTCTTCCATTTGACTAAGTATTGGGTGCAAGGTGAGATACCTCTTCATCTCACCACTCGATCCGCCAAAATGGATTCAATATTTTCCTCGAAAGATTTTGTGACAATGGGAGGCGCTCTTCGTGATTTATTTCTCTACGGATATTCCATATCCGATTTATATGGCTTCAACATGCTCACATGAAAAACCGGGTGGATTTGCTAAGTGTTTTGGAGATCTAGCCAATAGGAAACTCTTCCTACTTTAGCTATAACGGGAAATGAGCCCTCATACTTTCTAACCAAGCCTTTGTGAACTGTCCGGTAAGCTTTGAATTGTCGAGGCCTCACTTTCACAAGGACTTGATCTCCAATGTTGAATTCCAACGATCTCCGTTTCACATCGGCCCATTTCTTCATGCGCTTCCAGGCTTTCTCCAAGCATGATCTAGCTAAGTCTATATGATCTCTCCATGACTTAGCCATTTTTATTGCTCCGAGACTTCAGCCCAAATTAGCCATCACAGGCATGGTGTGGGGTGTTGTAGGTTGTCATCCCATTGCAAGCTCCAACGGGCTGTGTCTCTTAGATTCACTTTTCTACAAGTTGTACGAAAATTGAGCTATGTCCATCAACTTTGCCCAATCCCGTTGATTCGCACTAACAAAGTGCTTAAGATAACATTCCAACAATGCGTTCACCCGCTCCGTCTGCCCATCCGTCTGTGGTTGGAAACTGCTAGAAAATTGCAAGTCCGTTCCAAGGAGTTTAAACAACTCCGTCCACAATTTCCCTATGAAGCGGGGATCTCGATCAGTTATAATATTTTTGGGCAATCCCCAATGCTTCACAACATGTTTGAATAGTAACCTGGCCATCTCCTCCACAGTGCAGTCCTTAGGTGCCGAAATAAAAGTGGTATATTTTGAAAACCGATCAACCACAACAATAATTGATCTAAACCTTTCGGACTTTGGCAAGGTAGTTATGTAGTCCATGGTAACCACGTCCCATGGTTGATTCGAAACATGGAGGGGATCAAGAAGTCATGCTGGTAACCTTTGTTCGATTTTGTCTTGTTGACCCACAAGACATGTCTGGACATATGTCTCCACTTGATCCCGCATTTGTGGCCAATAATATGTCCGTTCAATCAAAGCTAATTTCGATCTATTCCTGAATGTCCAGCCCATGTGGTGTCACGCCGCAAGTTATTCCACTTAAGCACAAATACCCATTGCCCAGTGGTGTACAATAACCCATTTTCCACCCAAAATCTCCTTGTCTTGCCTTCTTGGGCAGACTGCATCAACATCTTTGCCACAGGATCGCGTTCCATGCCTCGTCTAATTTCTTCCAACAAAGTGCTCGTGGCTTGGCTAATGGCTGCAAGTTCCGCCTTCCGACTAAGGGCATCTGCTACCACGTTCGCCTTCCCGGGTTTATATTCCATCACATAATCAAACTCTGCTAAGAAATCTTGCCAACGAGCTTGCTTTTGGCTTAACTTCTTTGTGATTGGAAATAACTTTAGCCACATTATCTGTTTTTATCACAAAATGGGAACCCAAAAGATAATGTCGCCATACCCGTAAGCAATGTATAATGGCCGTCATTTCTTTTTCTTGCACATTGTATCGCCGCTCCGTATCATTCAACTTGCGGCTTTCGAAGGCAATTAGATGACCTTCTTGCATAAGCACACCTCCAATGGCAAAATTCGATGCATCTGTTTGTACTTCAAAATTTTTGTTGAAATCCGATAATACTAACACCAGCTCTTCAATGACCGCCGCTTTTAAATCATCATAGGCTCTTTGTACTTTCACGGACCAATCCCACCCTTGGGATTTTTTTAGCAAATCTATCAATGGAGCCGCTCTAGACGAGTAGCCTTTAATGAAACGTCGGTAATAGTTTACCAACCCAAGGAAAATTGCCCATGTCATGCAGCTTGCAGCCTGTGTTGCTGTGCTGACTGTGTCCTGCCATGACTGCAGTCTGTGTCCTGTCATGTCCTGACTATGTCCTGTGCACTGTAATCCGTGTGCACAAGCTGCCTGCATCCTGCCACCGCAAGCAGTTCCGTCCTGTCACAGCGCGCTGCCTGCGCTATTTTGCGGTCGCTACCGGGACTGTTCGATTGCGACCTGGTGGGGCATAAGTTGGAGCTCTGCAAAATGGGCCTAAAATAGTCTATATAACGGACCTTCTTCTTCCTTGAAAGGCTCAAGGCTCAAACTTGGTAGAACAGACAACCAGACTTGGAGGAGCTGCACCTGGTTGATTGGAGGTGGTGCAGTTTATGGAGACGGCTGGGATACGACCTGCAATCTTTAACTGCAGATTCAAGTGAGCTGCTTAGAGGGGGACGACGATTCAAAGCTGATATGTAGACACAGGTTGCAGGGGAATGGTGTTCACAGAGAAGATGGCTAGGACTGAGCAGCAGAGTGCTATGTCAAAGAAGAGCAAGAGCGAAGTCCTACGTCGACTCTAATACCATGTAGATTTTGAGAAATTAATGCAAAAGTGTTTGAGCCACATTATTTAAAAAAAATGTATTTTGAAATAGTAGATTGATGAAGAATATATGATTGAAAAAGAAGGAAAAGTTATTGATGTGATGAAAAATATTATTTTATTGAAGAATGTGTGGTTGAAAATGGGTAGAAGAATAAGAATGAAAAAAATAATGTGGCTCAAACAAGGACGCAATCTCATTTTAGATTGATATATCAAATATGATTTACAATGATCTATTTATAGATTACATAAAAGAAATAGATAAAATAGCTAACCGATAACTATTAAAGAAAAAATATCTCCTATTGGAAAGTATAAATTTTAATCCTTCAACTTCTCAATAATGTTAATTTATCCTCCAACTATTTAAAATGTAAATTTCATCTTTCAATTATTCTATATCATCATTTTCATCCTCCAACTTCGTAATAATGTAAAATCCACCTACAACTATTCAATATTTCAAATCCTCCAACTATTAAAAATGCAAATTTTATCCTCCAATTTCTCAATAATATAAATTTCATCCTTCAACTATCTAAAAATCAAAAATTCATCCTCCAACTATTTAAAAATATAAATTTCATCCTTTAACTTTTCTGCATCGTCAATTTCATCCTACAATTATCCAATAAAACTCGATTTTTATCTTCCAACTTCTCAATAATGTAAATTTCATCGTTCCACTATTCTACACCATCAATTTCATTCTCCAACTTCTCAATAATGTAAATTTCATCCTCCATCTTTTTTAAAATGTAAATTTCATCTACAACTATCCAACATTGTCAATTTCATTCTCCATCTATTTTAAAATGTAAATTTCATCCTTCAACTATTTTATATTCTTATTCATCCTCGAACTTTTCACTATAATGCAAAATTCGTCCTTCACCTATACTTCGTCAGTTTTATCCTCCCAAATATTTAAAAATATAAATTTGAGGTAATTTGATCCTCCAACTTCTCAATAATGTAAATTTCATCCTTCAACTATTCTATCAATTTCATCCTCTAACTTCTCAATAATGTATTTTTCATCCTACGATTCTTCAATAAGTCAAATTCCATCCTCCAACTTCTTACTAATGTATTTTTCATCCTACGATTCTTCAATAAGTCAAATTTCATCCTCCAACTATTGAAAATTGTAAATTTCGTCCTTCAATGATTTAAATTTCATCCTCAACTTCATCCTTCAAGTATTCAAAAGCATCAAAATTGTCATTCCACTATTTGAAGGCGTAAACATTGTTCGCACAAAGTCGCTTCTCTTAACACGAGTCAAAAACTAATATTTTTCATCCTTCAACTTCATTTTCAACCACACACTTTATATGACCATTTTTATAAAATTTTCAACCACGCAATTCATCAACTTTCATCAAAATTAACTAAAAGTCTAATTTTTAGTTAAACCAAACAGGGGCTAAATCTATAATCTAGAGTGCTGTAAATCATGCAATGACCTAACCACTACATGCTGAGCACCATAAGGTAATTCACTTTCATCACATATCCATTATAGCTTACCATAAATTGACATATAGAACTACAAAAATGAGGTTCGGTGTCTTGGTACGCACCAAAACTCCTTCACCTTAGGAGAACTTAACTATTTGGAAATAAGACCAACTAAAACTTTTACACCATCTTCGACAGCCCTCTGTTTATTGATCTGGAAAGATCTACAAGATCGACGTTAAATGAGATTTTAACCATTCCTCTTGCTAGTAGTCTCACCAACCACGATAACATAGGGGAAGCATACGAACATTGGGGGAGAGAGAATAAAGTTTTACTGAATTTTATTAAATTATTTGGTTACAACAAACTCCTTGACTCTCAGAAACTAAACTCATTACACGAATGAAGCTCTGCCCCCGCATAATATATAGACTCGATGTACAATTACCAAATCTGTAATGATCTGCTCGTAAAGGAAATGCATCTTTGGCAATTCACAAGGCTCTAAACCTATAATAAGCCAATAACACCTCAGGATTTAAGCATAGCCAAAAACTCAAATAAAAACAAGGTTTACAAAAAAACCGTCATTATTCATCTAATACTCACCATCGAAAATGTGGTCAACAAACACGAACATCAAGGCCCATACTTCTCAATTGACTGCTCCTCAACACTTTCTGTCCTGCATGGCTACGAAGCCACAAGCATGAAAGCCGAGCAATAGCTGCCTGACTAGCAAACTGTACCCTGCAGGCAAGGTTCACTTCAGCCAGAATGTTCTCGCCTGTTTTGCCAGAATTGGATATTTCCTCGTATCCTTCAAGGTCTGATTCAGTTATTAACACCATAGAGCCATCGTCAAGGTCTTCTAGGTTCTCTTTTGCAGGGAAACCTAGTATTGTATTTGATGAATTATCCATGTTATTCTCAAGTTTCTTTGATCTGTGATAAAAGTTTTGTACAGCCTGCATTTTGTAATTAAGAGAGAAAAATTGCCATCAGGATGTGGGCCATAATTAGTAAAGGAACACAAAGAGAACATCAAAAAGACTATCATGCAAAAAAATAAACACGAACTACTCTTATACCAAAACACCACTATAAAAAGTAAAGGCTACTACTTGGTCTTTGACAAACACATACAACGGCCCTAACTAAGCACAAAGTTTTATGTGACAGTTGAAAGGTGTGCATTTGGCATTGTTCTAAAAAGCTCACCTAGACACGAAGCTTAGCCTTGCCGCCTAGCCATGCTCTACGCTTTTTTAAGCCTATGCAAAAGGCTCATAGAAGCTCCAAGCTTGGCCTTGCTGTCTAGCCATGCTTTACACTTTTTAAAACGTTGCTATTTGGTACAACTTCCAAAATTAGCCACTACATGCTGCTCTTTAAGTGAGAATATTTTTGGCAAATGACTACATACTTAGAATAGAGGACTTTCATGTGTGGGCATTCTAAAGAGGAAATAAGTATGCTCATTCATTGACAAGGGGAGGAGAAAACCAATTTTTCCAGGCGTCATACAAACAATTTAGAGAACAAAACACGAAATGGTCCTCAAGCTTATTGTAGTCAGAACCAAACAAAAACCACTCAAACGACCACAATATATATTGGGGATTCAAGCAAAATATTTCCGCAGCATGATTTACTTACTGCAGCACTAACCACAGTTCATTAAGCTATACATCTAAATTTAAAGAACCAGAAAGGCCCAGGGAAAAAGAATGGAAAAAAAGCCTCTAGCTTGTAACTTAAGGCTGAAGCTAAAATAAGCGAATGTAGCCAAACCTGCCACTGGGAAGAGGCCAACAGCACCCTTGGCCTAATGGACTTCACGTATTCGTATGCAGCCTCAGGGATCATCTGATTGTACTTAACCTGCATTAACGGGGCAGTTTTAGATGTAAGAATTCCTAACTAAGTAGATAATTAGTTGTGAAGCTCTGTACAGTGATGCCTACCAGGTAACAGATGACAATCGTAGTGCTGCGGCCTCGGCCAGCTTTACAGTGAACATATGTAGTTTTTCCAAGAAGTGCATTACCTTTAAAATACCAAAGAAAAGAAAGTAAATAAAGTAGATATTACAATTAAAATTGACAAAATAGAAAACGGACAAGACTTATACTTGTATAATTGCCAGCTAAATGTTGGATCCCCATGTTATTTCCAATTTAGAACATCAAAAAGTGATCCTGCACCCTCTTAATACAGGACTACTATTTCAATCACACACAAAGAAAACCAACGAGGAAGGGGGGATAATAGACAGGAATGGGAAATTCATTTTATGTGAAGATGAGGAACTGGGAGCAGGACTTAAAAGAAGTTGATCTTCTGAACACGCTTCAAGCGTGACTAATCAACCAATCTTGGGCTAAACAGTCTTGACTGGTTTGCTTATACTTATTTTCATTATTGTACATAAGAAATGATATTCAATCCCTTTAATTGCAAATTCAAAAGTCGTTTTATTTCACCATATAACTATCAGGTTGGTGAGAATGGTGCTGAGGATCTGTTCTCTTTTCCAGTGGAGAGTACTGGTACTTCTTTTAACTGTGAAGTCAACGACTCTAATGTCAGTAGATGTCAGACTGAGAGTTAGGATGTATCTTCGTTTCAATATATTTCATGAATGATTGATGATAACATCTTCAGATACAAACTATTTTGAAGTGAATTCACATGCCACTTGCCAGTGCTTCAGACATGAATGAAATTTAGACCTGCAAACTCATGGGCTTTCTCCGACTTGATTGAACTTTATAAAAGGGAGCAACAAATAGTACAAGGATAAGTAAGAACTATTCACACAAGAGTGATACCGTAACTTGGGATTTGAGGTAGGAAATTAATTTAATGAAACTTACCATGGATGAATTCAACAGCTCGGAAAATGTCCCCATATGATGGAGCAAAAAGATAATCTCTTGTAGGAATAACCAAGTGTTCAATATCGTGATCCTACAAATGGAAAGCACAAATTCAAAAAAATGATCACACAGCGATCTACATCACAGAGGCAGGACTCAAAGAGAAAATACACCTAATGGTGCACACATTTACATAAAACCAACTTTAGAAGAGTTAACTACGCTTATAACCGACATAGATATTGCACCATATAAGCTAGGACAAAAGAACGAGTGAAAAAACAATACAGCGCACCGAATTTACATATTTTAAAAACGATTCAATATTAGTATGAAGAAATTATACATACATGATATAATGATGCTGGAACCAAAGTCTCATATGGTTCATTCAAGGTAACGACTCCGCCTACACCAAGAGCCTTCAAGCGCAGAATATCAGTGGGAAATGGAACAGCTCCTAACAAAACAAACTGACAAAAGAAGGAAGTGAACAAAGCTGGCAAAGTTGACAATAGAATAACTGTACGTAATAAAGTATATCAGTACACCTGACAAGATTACAGATATAATCCCGTCCAGAGAGAATACAGATACCAAAACCATGTACATCTATTGTACGTGCAGCTGGTTCTCTCATAATTATTCAAAGTGAAGGAAGAGCTAAAAAAATTGACACAACTAGCTCATGACACTGTTAATTTTTCTTTTTCGAGACAAGCAACTGACGATGCACAACTGCTGGGAGAAATTATACCCATTTTCTGACTTGGAATTCCCTACTAGGTCAATGCCTCATCTACCAAATTGAGATATGATCAGTGACCACCCATTCATACTTCACAGAAAACCATTCAGGAACTCAATTCAATTCACACAAGGAAAATATTCATCCAAAGCAATGCATTTGTATCTGATAACATAAAACAACACAGATGCCTACTTGGTCAAGCCTATTGCCTACCTCCAACAAAAATGACAGGGTAAAATTAACAATTTCATTATCTTGAGATATGCAATTTTCAAAATGACAAACTTATTAATCCAACCTTAAATCCTTATGTTACAAGATTTTGTGAACTCAAATCTGAGGAAAAATCTAATGTAGTGACTTGCAGTAATTAAAAATAAATAAATTACTATCAACATAACGATACAGGTTTAAAAGTGAAACAATAACCAAATACACAAATAAATGCAAGAAAGAAGAAACGTAAAGCACTCAAATGTGACTGTTCAGTAATTGTGCATACCTCATCAACCCTATCCCACCAACGGAACTCGGATTGTATCTTGTTTCTCACAACATTATACAACAGTGTCGGATAAAAAAGTGCACGAGCCCCAGCTCCTACCAAAACCCTTTTCGGATCCCAAGCAACAAGAGGGCCTTGACAGAGATCACCACACAATTGCTGCTTCCCCTCACTCTCTATATCTTCCTTCAGTTCCTCAATATACATCTCTCTCAACTTATTAACTCAACAACTCAAAACTGAATTATTACCAATAAAACTAAAAAGAACCCTCAGGCTAAACCTTTCAAGACCCTTGAAACTAATGGTACGGGAAACCAAACAAATCAACAGAAATCAATAAAATCCTACTATCATATTAAGATTAGATTTTGAAAGCCAATCAAAATATTCAAGAACCACATCAATTCCTAAATCAAGAAAACAACAAAAGGCAAGAAAACCCAGTAACCCTTCACACAAACACAAACACGTAACGACAATAAACTCTCCTATTTGTCTTAATTCTACACCAAATTGATAAATTACATGTCTCAAAAGCAAAATCCAGATCAAGAATGTGCATATTCTTAATCATATTCTCACACAAAATAATCCCACAAGATTGAACGGAATGGAGTAAAATTAAATATGACCAAAAACCCAGAAAAGCAATCTGATTGAAGCGTCAAGAAAGCTTTTCAATGGCTTATTATGTAATTTTCTTGCAAAGATTGTCTGGGTGCAAGAGAGAGAGGAGGTTTGTTTGTTTGTTTATCGCACTAGAAGAGTTGGGGAGTATTTCTCTCTCCACCTTTCCTTTTCTTCGAACGAACGAACTCTCGTGAATAACGAAACTCACGCTTTTCTGTTTCCTAATGTAGCGCGCAATTACATAAGAGCCGTTTTTTATTTGGAAACCGCTTTCATTTCGGATTTAGTTGATACAGGATAAAATGGGCAAGTTACAAAAATACACTTAAAATAAAGAGTCTTTTGAAAAATCATATAAAATATATTTTAAAAGTAAATAATACTATGTAAAATTAATTGTCACTTTTTTTAGCCTCTGTTTTTCTACTATTAATCTAAAAAATTGTTTGTTATAATAAGATTCTCCACTACACATTCATCTAATAAAATATTCTACACACAAACAAATAAAGTTATTTTAAATTTCAACCACACATTCTCTAAAAAAATATTATTTTTTACTCTATTTTTTTTCCTAATAATGGAAGACAAACAAGTAATTAATAAAAAAAGTGACACAACGAAAAAAAAATGACATCGAAAAAGTGACCCATTGTCACTTTTATTTTAAAAAAAATTATATTTGTCACTAAAAAAAGTGATAAAAATTTCAAAGAATTGACTAAAAAAGTAACAAACATTAAAAAAGTGATAAAAATTTAATAAAAATGACAAATACAAAAAAAAAAAAAAAATTACACAAATTCAAAAAAGTGACGAATACTTAAAAAAAAAGTGACAAGTTGGCAATTTTTAATTTTTTAGAAATTGCATGAAAATTCACATTTCAATAGCTCAATGTGTTAAAAACACGAGTTTCTCGAATTTGTATCTCCATGCAAACTAATGTCAGGAGAAATAAACAAAAAAAAATTAAGAGTTATAGAAGAAACGAAGTTAGCTTTTTTGACGAAATCTTTATTAGATAAGAAGCATTGTCTACGGACAAGACAACGTATTTTTTTTTTCTAAAAAGACATCACATTCGATCAATTTCTAGATTTTTCATATCACTCTTTTTTATCCAAACCTGACTAGTGGAAGACTTATTTCGAGTCAACTCTATCATTCACTTGATCAAATGACTCACTTGACCAGTAAGGAAGTCAATTCGTCCATCAAAATCTTGACTTCTAATTCTAGTGAAATTTTGATTTCTATTTCTAATCAAGAATTTATGATATGAAGGCCATATATGTCCTAATTCAGCACAATTGAAACATGTAGGGATAAACTTAGGTCCAAAGTTATGTGGTCGCTCATATCTATTCTTAAGTTGGTAGGTCATACGCTGTCTAGTAAACCTCCGTCCTATGATACTGTTGTTCTTGAAGTTAGGATTAGGAACATACGTAAGCTGGTTGGTGGTAGGGATAAAAATGGTTTTAGAAGTACTATCCCTATCAGTCTGATTATATTATAGGCCTCCCTTGTTCCCAAAGGGCTTGTTCAGCCCTAAAAAGACTGTCCAATATTTGAGATTCACTAGAGAAAGCAAAAAGTTGAAACTTGGAATATACAAGTTCGCTCAGAAAGTTCTTAACATGTAATTCTAATTTCTCATTCTCAATTGTCAGCTCACTAACTTTCCTAGAAGACTTCTCAAGTTCACTTGTAAGATCTTTAATCTTAGACTCTAGGGATCGATTTACAATTTCTAATTTGTTAAAGCATAAGATAAAGTCCTGAAGGTCAGCTAGAAGTTTCTCTTTAACTACCTCAAGTTCATTAACATTCTTAAGCACCGCTTTATTTACCTTCTTAATCTTAAGACTCTCTACAAATAATTTTCTCACGAATCTCCTCATCATCTTCAGAATCTTCCTTAACTTACTCACCACTATCTACTTCCTCAATTTTCTCACTGTTCTTATCAGATTTAATTTTAATTTTAGCAGTGAAGGCCATAAACTTTCCACTCTCATCATGTGTAGACATCTCATTTTGATTATCCAAGCTAGACTCGTCATCAATGAGAGTTGCATTCATAGTTTTACCCTGATTTCTCTTACCATTAGGACGTTCACTTCTATAGTGGCAAAAACATTGACACTTATGACATTTCACATGTTTAGATCTCTTTCTAGACTTACTGGAATAACATCTATGTCTCTCTTTAGTCTTCTTTTTATTTCTAAACATTTTTTGAAAATTCTTTAAAAAGTAAGCTATGTTTTCATCATTAAATGATTCTGAATTAGATGAATCATAGTTTTCTTCCCTAACAGTGTTCAAGGCTATAGACTTGTTCTTCTTAGTTTAAGATATGAGGAGTTCATAAGTTTGGAGATATCAAAGCAATTCTTCAATCTTAACAGCATCTAGATCTTTGCTCTCATCGATAGCTGTAACTTTAGGTCTAAATCTTTCAGGTTATGATATCAGGATTTTTCTAACAAACTTAGACTCAGGAATTCTCCCACCTAGGTTAAAACTAGAAATAACTATGTCATTCAAATTTGCATCGCAGTCATCGAATGTCTCATCATCATTTATCATAATTTCTTCAAATCTAGTGGTCAACATTTGTATCTTAAAATTCTTAACAGCCTGAGTCCCCTCATGTATGGTCTGTAAAATATCTCAAACCTCATTAGTAGTTTCACACATAGACACACGCCTAAATTCTTAAGATAATACGACTATAAATAGAGCATAAAGTTCTTTACTGTTTCAATTACACTCATCTAAATCTTTCTTAGACTAAATTGAAATATCGGTATGGATAATTATACCTACAACTATGGTAGATGTGGCAGTCCAACTATTTACTACGCTCAACCAAATATACCTATCCATCAATTTCAGGAAAGCTCTCATTCTAATTTTCCAATAGGCATAGTTACTGCCATCAAAATATGGCGGGACAAACAATGAACTACTCATCTAGAAAATTAGGGTTAGAAATCAAATTTGAGCTTTGATATCACTTTAAAGTTACTAGTTCAACCTTAAAATGTTTAGTTAATCAAGTTAAGTTATCACATGTTGAATTGCTTCAATAAATTATTAAAGAAGTAAATAACACAAGATTTTATGACGGAGAAAACCTTTAATTGGGTAAAAATTTCGGGACCAATCCAGTAATTTTAACTATAGACAATAAAAATTTATAATATGATCCAGTCTAGAAAACTCATTAGACTTGATGATCTAATTTTTACAATTTCTAAAACCCGTTAGAACTTGTTTTACTCAGGCATCCTCCCAATCTTCTGAAATTATCTCCTATGGAACACTAAGAACGCTTCATTCTTGTACTCTTCATGTGCTTCTTGTCCAATCTCTCTCAAATTTTTAGTAACATCTAAAAGTTATTGAGAAAGTACCTTATTGATGATATCTAGGAAGTGAGTGTTTTGGATTATAAGAATTCGATTTTTTTCCAAACTTGTGGTTGATTGATCTCAAGAAAAAAATGTTAATTTAAATATTTGGATGTGTTTTTAGATGTTAGAATTATGATATAAGGATGTAAAGTAATGATCAATCACCAGTAAAAACGTAATGGGCATTATGTATTTATAGTAGGAGGTGTTTATGTAGTATAAGATAGATAAAACTCTCGAAAAATGTAAATTAAGGTTTCTCGAAAAACACCGTGGCTCGAGCACTAGGCTAGTGACAGGTGAGCGAGAGGTGTGTCACTCGAGAGAGAGTCGGGCAACAATGATTCTGCTTTGGACGCTTAAGCATCAGTTAGGCAATAGGTTAGCGTAAATCTAACGACTATTCCTTTTTGTTCCATACTCGAACCTTCTAATTCATCTACACAATCATTCAAAAGACTATTTAACTTTTACAACTCTTTTGTAACAATCATATTATTTTACAATAATCATTTTGTCTAAAGAATTGTCAATACAACTAAAACCTAATATAAGTCTTTTTTTGAATATAGAGCGTTTCATATTAAGATGATAAATATGTTCCAATGAGAAATGCTACCTGTACAGGTAGCATGTGGC
>CAIGRN010006611.1:0-12030 GCA_903798345.1 Fraxinus anomala | reverse complement strand
ACATGCAGGGAAGAAGTGACGTGAAGACTTATTCTGTTGGCAACGTGTCGGAGTCATTTTCCAAGGTCAACAAAAACTAATGACATGTTTGGCACGCCTAACTAAAGATGACTAGAGAATTGTTTTCAATAAATGAGTTGACTATATGAATCGCTCCATTCAGTTCAATGCTTGATTTATTAAGTATTTATAGACATTCGATTCTTTTGTAATCAAACGAAATCGCACTAATTTTATTCACATTTCTTCTTCGAATGCACTCTCTCGTTATCTCGTTGTTCTTTAAAATAGAAGTCTTTGAATTTACTTAAAACATGTCCTAAACATGTCTCTGTAGATTATCATTTCAAATCAATGAAGGATGAATTATTGAATAAAATTCATTGAAAAAATATAGTTAACGAGGTCCAAATCCAATCAGATGAAGTCTACGCACAAATTGTAGCACTAGCAATTAAATAAGTACCTGTCACCAAAATAATGTCACAATAAAATAAAATTATTCTCAAGAATATTATTAACAAACATGTGGTTGTCGTCAACCCCTCCTAGCTGGTTTTGATATCATATTCATGACCAACTAACAAAAGTACAAAACCGGTCAATGCAGTTTCCACCACCACCCCCTTCAGATAAGCAGAGACTCATTTGCTGAAAAGAAGAAGAAAATGGGTCTAGTAGAAGAAGCACACAACGTGAAAATTGTTGGTTCGGGTGACCAAACCATAGTACTCGCCCACGGGTTCGGAACGGACCAGTCGGTTTGGAAGCACCTTGTACTATATCTGGTTGACGATTATCGGGTCATACTGTTTGATAATATGGGCGCCGGAACCACCAACCCGGATTACTTTGATTTTGAAAGGTACTCGACTCTTGAAGGCTATGCTTATGATGTGATTGCAATATTAGAGGAGCTTCAGATCCAGTCGTGTATATTTGTGGGGCATTCTGTGTCCGCCATGATTGGGGCTGTCGCTTCGATAACCCGACCCGATCTTTTCACCAAACTTGTCACCGTCTCTGGATCTCCGAGGTTAGATCTTTGACTGTGAAAATTGTTTGAATTTGTTGAACTACTTCCATGGTTGCATGGAACTTTTTCGCAATTATAATCCAAATTTAAGACTCTTATTGTTCATTGAAATAGATGATCAGCTACGAGGATTTATTTGGGAGACATTATACATTAAATAGTTAATAATCCTATAGAACATATTTGAAGGATATAAATGTAAGTGATGCATGGAAATTACGTTTCTAATACTGTTTATTTGGGTAATTTTCGGTGGCTGTGCCGAGCTTGCCCAGGAAGAAAATTAGGTCCCAAGGACCTCTTTGTGATTCAGAATCAATTTAGGTATGACAAAATTCTCAGATTCATTCTTGCCTCACGGGAAAGCGAGGCAGAGACTGAGAACATGGTCTTAATCCCTAACTCGTCCTTACTCTTAAATTTTATGTTTCTGAAATTAAATTATATTTAAAAAATATATATTTAATTAAATGGGAAGGTATACCGGGATATTTTAGTCCCCGCCCCCTTCCCATCCCCATGCCCATCCTTAATATCAAATACTAGAGAAGACACAATTTTCATGGGCCACAGACCATTTGTGTGCAAGATGGTGTTAAACAATGAATAAATACAGATTAAGGGTATGTTTGAATCACATTATTTTGGAAGAATATATTTTGGAATATTAGATTGATGGAGAATATATGGTTGAAAAATAAGGAAAAGTTATTGAGTGATGAAAAATATTATTTTATTGAAAAATCTGTGGTTGAAAATGAGTAGAAGAATGAAAATGAAAAAATGATGTGAATCAAACAGTGGCTAAGGAATAACAAGCAAACTCATGTTCCCTTGTGTTAAATTGATTTAAGAATTAAAAAGTAAGCGAGTCCCTGGAAACAGAAGGGAGCATTCATAAAGCATAAGAGCTTGTAAACAAAAGTTATGAACTATTTCCATGATATTCCACGTCGACATAAATCGTTATCAAGGCACACATTAACAAATTTAAAACATGATTTCAAAACCTATGAATAAAGGATTGATGAGTAAAATGTGAGCATGTAAAAGATTTAGGTAGAAGTCAGCTATTGAATGACCGGTGTGTTTGAACCACATTACTTTAGAAAAAATATATTTTAGAATAGTAGATTGATGGAAAATGCTTGGTTGAAAAAGAAGGAAAATTTATTGATATGATGGAAAATATTATTTTATTGAAAAATGTATTGTTAAAAATGAATGGAAAAATTAAAATGAAAATTTTAATATTGCTCAAACGGTGGCTTAAAAGGGCCAATTGCCCCCCCAAAGCCCAAAAGAAATCTATAAATAGTTCCATCTAAAAGGAAAGAAGCATGCGAATTGGAATATCTCTCTCACAAATAGTCATTTCCTCTCTTGCTCCTTACTGAGCATCAAGTAAAGTGAGATTAAGAAGAGAAAATCTTGGTTAAATGAGAGAAATTTGTTGATCGTTATTCTAAAGTCAACAACGAGCTTGTCAAGTATCAACCATTGTGAACTTGGGTGATTTGGTACTTTTCACACCTCTATTTAACCTTTTAAATGCGGTTTGCATTGTCCCGACCTTTAAATATTGGATCGTCATCGATTTCGGTTAACCAATAATTTTTATATCCTTAGTTGACCTTTGTGTCGAATTTTTGAGCTTTGCTTAAGTCATACACATTTTTTTGTCCTTTCAGCACACTTCGTTAGTGCTTTTCAATTTGTCATAACATCTAAACATCCACAATTTCACATTTTTCGTTTATACTCAGGTACTTGAATGATAAAGACTACTACGGAGGATTTGAACCAGAAGATATTCAACAATTATTTGAAGCCATGCGATCGAATTACAAGGCATGGTGTGATGGATTTGCACCTCTAGCTATAGGTGGTGACATGGAAATAGTGGCGGTCCAAGAATTCAGCAGGACTTTATTCAACATGAGACCTGACATAGCATTAAGTGTTGCACAAACAATATTTCAGAGTGACATGCGACATTTGTTGCCCCATGTCACTATACCTTGTCATATAATTCAGAGCATGAAAGACTTAGCCGTTCCGGTAGCAGTTTCTGAGTACCTCCATCAAAACCTTGGCGGCAATTCCATAGTTGAGGTGATGCAAACTGACGGTCACCTACCCCAATTGAGCTCGCCAGATGTTGTGATTCCAGTGCTTCTTAGGCACATTCGCTATGACATCGCTGCTTGATTATCTTTATCTAGTTGCATTACTTGATTGATTTATTTACTCGGAAAAGTACTTTAAAAATTTGGTGTGCAATATTGAAGGTTCTTGTAAAGTTTGTATATATTAATTTTATAACTGTTTCTCTCATTTTAAAATGTTTTTAAATAAGTATTACACTGTATTAAATAATGCTGTACTGAATAAATAAAATTTCAGAAAATTATTTTCCAAGGAAAGTTGAAAGTGGAGAATTCTCGGGCGTGAAGAATATGCTGAAAGTGTGCAAAGAATACATAAACGCTAAACAGGACGTTGTAAAATTTTTAGGAGTGCAGATGTTTTTTCGACAATCATCTCATCTTCCGCAATCAAAATAGAGTTCTCGTCCACTAAAAATTAGGGGGAAAAAAGTTAGAAGTTAAAAACCAATGTACTACTTTTCAAATAAGTTGAAGATACCATCTGCTGAAGTTTTTTTTATCTGAAAATGTAAAATTATTATTTTGCTCATTTAAAATTGATGTTGGAATCATCATTTTTTTTTGTTTGTTTAGATTGTTTTGGGTCAACTAATAGACAACTGAACTTACGTCGAACATAAATGAAATATTTGAAGCTGACGCTGCAATATTTCAAGTATAAGAGCTGCAATCTACTTACCAATACAATAAAAAACATGTAAGAGATGTTAATTTTTTAGACATTTAATACAGAATTTCAAGATTCAATAAATAAATTTAAATTATTCATAAGTTTTTATTCTTATACCATATTGAGCAATATTATATACCAAAAAATATGTCATATCTTCAAGAAGATGAGTGGAGATATGTTGTTAAATTTTTGTTGTTCACCAATTAATTATTAACACATCATTTTCTATTAAAATGGCACACATTTTTAAGCATAGAGAGTAGTTAAAGAAAAGTTGGATATGCTAATTTAAAATTATGTGTTAATAATTAATTTTCTGGACAACAAAAAATGGACAATGGATCTCTACTTGACAATGGGGTGGTTCACTCAAAGAAAGCGACGGATTTGGATAATCGAAGAGATTCGCCTTAAAAATAAGATGCAACTATGAAGAAGGAACTGGAGATAAATTGTAGAAATGGATCTAGATCAGACCAGGTTCAATCAACCAATTGAAGACCCACGTGAATGGTGATGAAGTTTGACGCATTAATGGCCTAATCTTGCCCATAAATGGGTCTGGATCCACTCCGATAGAGAAGTAGAAAATACAGGGAAAGAAAAGATTGGCGTCCAATTTCTATCTCATATTTCACCTCTTACTCTAACTGTTATGTCTCTTACGGAGAGCCTCCAGATCAACACCTACATGGCTGCCAGCTATGTAAATAAGGGGGTCCACATTCCACGTGTCTATGAACGAACTGCCAAGGTAGTATGGTCTTTATCTACATTCACGAAATCGATGCTCCGAGGTGATACACCTCGAAAGACAGTAAGACGAACATGTAAGAAGTGAAGCGGTGCTGCTGGAATATTATCGCATCGCCTCGTTCGCGTAAAATAGGGGATCGTTTGTACAAAGATCTAGTCAAAATAAAATTAATATGATTAATTGATGTGATGTCTGTGCAGTAGAAGTCAAAAGGTCTAGTCACTAAATTCACTCATTAGGGGGCATTAAATGCCAGCCAACTTATGGACTGATTGATTAAAACCTAGGAGAGAATGTATCAATCAGCAAACGAGGTCGCGTGTTCCTCCATCCAATAATCCTAGATCCACCTCTTTCCCTATAAATAACCATACTTAGCACCATGTAAAAGGTAATGCAATTCTACACACTAAAGTATACTCTTTGCCTTATTATTTTGAATCAAGTGTGTTACTTCCTTCTCCTTCGACGTTAACTAATTTGATCATTGGAGTGCTCGCGACCGCCTCCACCACCACCGAAAAAGAGCACGAGTGACTAACATTTTGCTGTCGTGGGTAGGAAGCTATCTACGTGGAATGTTTACATGTTGGCCATGTAGCCCCGATTATAATAAAGAAAATGGAATTGCGGGATTGAGAGATTTTTCTCATTGTATTAATTCACTTGTGTATACACTATACAATTTGACCAGTATTTAACAAGGAAACAAAAAAATATCCCCAACAAATTAATTATAGCCAATTGGGAGAACGAGAAGGAAAACGAGCTGCACAAAAAAATGAAAAGAAATAAAAAAAAAAAAGTATAACAGAATGTTAGATAACCAACTGGATTCCCTGGCCCTACTCATTTATCTTTAAGAGGCTTTTGTGCTTGTGCTTCCAAAAAGCTACTATCCAAGTCCTCACCCATGTAGACTAGTGATGCTTGCTGGATTTGCTGACCAGCATTTTCTGATAGTCCCCGCAAGATGGAGAGTAGATATATGTTACTCCCATCTGGAGAAGATGAGAATAAAGGCTTGGAGAACACAATACCTTAGTCAAAAGGTCTGCAATTTACATACCACTACTGACATGTTCTGTGACTATGCTCCCATTCTGGATCTTGTCTCAAATGAGATGGCAATCAGGCTCAATGTGCTTGGTCATCTCATGAAAAACAAGATTCTAAGCAATGTGTCGTGCAACCTTGTTATCACAGAACATAGTTGCTGCTCTTGGATGTTTGACTTGTAAGTCATGGAGGAGATATCTTAGCCAAGTCAATTCACAACACAAATTCGCCATTGCCAGGTAACACAACTCATTGCTTCTTAGACCTCCAAGACACCAAAGAAGACCCTATAAAAACACAATATCCACTAACAGATCTCCTTTGAAAGCCCCCCCAATCTGAATCACAATAACCTATCAATTGTAAAACTGATTGTGGAGAGTATAGAAAACCTTGCCCTGGCGCCCTTTTGATGTATCTTAAAACTTTATAAGATGCGTTAAGATGAGGTAACCTTGGACTATCCATGAATTGGCTTAGCAATTGCACTGACTATGCCAAATCAGGTCTCGTTATAGTCAAATACAACAATCTCCCAATCAACATTCTGTAAACTGATGGTTCAAGGATAAGTTATCCTTGATCTTTAGAGAGTTTCAGATTTTGGTCAAGTGGAATACGCGCTGGTGCAGCGCCAATTTTACCTGTATCTGTTAAAATATCTGGTGCATACTTCATTTAGCATATATGTATGCCTCTATCTGATCTTGCCACCTTAATCCTAAGGAAAACTTTTAGCTGCCCCAGATCTTTAATTCTGAATATATCATGCAGAGAAGCTTTGAGAACATTGATAAAGTCCAAACAACTACCTGCCATGATGATATCATCAACATATACTATGATGGCTGTGAAAGCATTTTCTGTAGTCTTTGTAAATAGACTGTAATCTGCCTTAGATTGTGTGTATCTTTGTTCAACGATGAAGTTAGAAAATTTAGAATACCATTGCCTGTATGCTTGCTTAAGACCATATAGTCTTTTCTTTAGTTTACAAACCTTTGATCCATTAGCATTGGGATAACCTGGAGGGAATTGCATATAAATTTCTTCCTCTAGATCACCAAGTAAGAAAGTATTTTTTTTTACATAAAATTGATATAGATTACATCCTTTAATGATTGTCACTACTAATAAAGTTCTAACGGTAACCAATTTTTCCACATGAGAAAATGTTTCATGATAATCAAGTCCTTCTCGCTGTGTATAACCCTTAGCAACTAACCTAGCTTTGTATCTCTCTATGGTTCCATCTGCGTTAAACTTTATCTTATACACCCACTTGTAACCTATAGCTTCTTTTTTAGGGGGCAAATCAATGATAAGTCGAGTGTCATTAAGTTCAAGAGCATCTATTTAAGTTTTCATAGCTCTACACCACTCAGGTGATTATAAAGCTTCCTTAAAGTTCCTTCGTTCTCTGTGTGTGTGTTAAGGGAGGCTACAAATGCTTTGTGAGAGGTGGACAATGATAGGACAGAGTAGTTTCTAAAGAAAAAGGCTTACCTAGTCATGTGAATGGGGAAGTGCAGCTGCTTGTTGGCAAATAAAATCTTGTAGATGTGCAAGAGTTCTTCTAATTCTACTTGATCTTCGAAGAAGGGGCTCATCCAAGGACTGGTTTTGACAAGGCTCAATGCTCTCTTGTGAGGTATGTGAAGGATAAGACATATTAGGATTAGATTCAAGCAATGATGATGAAATGTGAGTTGCATCTATGGAAGAAAAAATACTTGTTGCCTCAGTTTGATCTAAAATCCCTGTAGAATTGATGGGAATCGAATTTGAGTTACTTTCTTGCTCAAATTCTGGATTATTTCTTGTTGATTCAAGATGGTCTGAGAGTGACAATGGGAATTTGAGAAATGGAGTTTTGAATTGGATCATAGTCAACATCATTATCAAATCTTTGCTTAAAGGGAAAAACATTTTCATTAAAGATCACATTTCTTGATATGAAAATTTTTCTCGTTTCTAAATCCATCAATTTGTACCCCTTGATTCCAAAAGGGTATCCAAAAAATATGCATTTTCTAGCCCTAGAATCAAACTTGTGTCTCTCATTTACTAAAGTGGTGGCAAAGGCAAGATACCCAAAGACTCTGAGGTGACAATAGTTTGGTTTGGACTGGAAGAGTATTTCAAAAAGAGTTTGTGGTCCAACAGATGAGTAGGAGTTCTATTTATGAGATATACAACAGTGAAGACACATCCACTCTAATATCTCAAAGGTATTCCATTTTGAAATTTCAAAGCTCTGGCCATATTAAATATATGCTGGTGTTTTCCTTGGACAATGACATTTTGTTGTGATCTACACATGTTCATTGGTGAATGATTCCCTTTTGAATATAAAATTGTTTCATGTCAAATTCTCCACTGTTGTCTGACCTGATAACTTTGATTTTAGTTTCAAATTGAGTTTCAATCATGGAACAAAACCTTGTAAACTAGTACTAGCATCACACTTCATTTTCAATGCATACACCCAAGTACATCTACTGAAATCATCCACTATAGTTAAGAAATATAAAAAACCATCATAACTAATCTTGTTACATGGTCCCCATAGATCGCAATGTATGAGATCAAAGCACTTTTTTGATTTATATTGACTAAGAGAGAATGGTAGTTTCTATAGCTTAGCTAGATGGCAGATCAAACATGGGCCTCTTGTAACTTTGGAAATATGGTTTGGCAGTTCTATTTTGGAGTAGCTATAGTGTCCTAACCTATAATTCCAAAGATCAAAGTCTTCAGCACCATTAGAAACAGTGGAAGCAGACATGTGCATCTTGTGGGTTGATTGAGCTAACTTTTCTACCAAAGCATGTGGAGAAACTTCCTGTTGTAGCAGGTGATACAAGCTCTGCTTTACTTCACTCATTCCAGTCCTTGTCCAAGTTAAAAATTCATGTATGAAGCATAAATCAGAGGAAAAAGTTAGACAAGTTAATGGTTTGTGCTATTTTCCTAGCCGATATAAGATTGAAAGAGAATAAAGGCACACAAAGCACATTGTCAAGAATTAAGGACTCCGAAAATTTAACTGTCCCAACATGAGTGACGGGAACAACTTCACCATTAGGGAAAACAACTGTGTAAGGGGCCTCAGCTTTGATTTTGAAAAAAAATGATGCACAACAGATCATGTGATCCGTTGCCCCATATATCTAAGATTTAGATAACAGCAGAAAAGTTAGACAGCTTGGTGCTATGATCAGAAAAGCATAGGTGATATACCAAAGACTTTTGGCATGCCACCATTATTGGAATGAAATGGAATGGAGTGAGCTTGATTTGCTCATGGTGTGCAAGTTTGAAAACTTTGTGGTTTTAGTAGAGCCATAAGCCGAGTATATTGCTCTTAAGTTAAAGATATTTGAGCCTTATCACTTACCTGCTCTTGGCCAGTACACACAAGTATAGTGGTCTGATTGGCAAAGGATGTTGTGGACTTATTTCGATTTTCTGATTTATGGCCTGGTGGGTAGCCATGCAACTTATAACATTTATCCATGGAATGGCCCGGCATTTGACAGAAAGCACAAATTAGCTTGTTTGAATTAGCCTTGAAACACCTCTTAAGGGAATGACCAACCATCTTGCAGTGGGTACAGTAATACTTGTCTCTCTTTTGTCTAGATGAGCTCCTCCCTCCATCTCTAAAACTTCCTTTTTGCTAGAAATGCCATAGAATGAATCACAGCACCATCAGAAGAAATCTACCTTCTCTTTTCTTCTTTTTGTATAATTGCATATACTTCATTTAGACTTGGGAAATGTTTAATCAATAGAATTTGGGCCTCAAGAGCCTTATAAAAATCATTCAACCCCATTAAGAATTTCATGACCCAATCTCTTTATTGGTTACTGATTACAGTCTTTAAACAACTACAAGAACAATTAGGTATTTACTGATAATTCATCAATTCATCCAAAAAGGGTTTTGAGCTTGGAAAAATAGACGCTTAAAACATCTTAATTTTGTACTAGAGCTATTATACCTTGCTTGATTTCATATATTCTTGGGGCATTCTGTTGTGCAAAGCGTTGCTCTAGTTCTATCTATAATTGGTGGGTTATCTCTACATACACAATACTGCACTTAATAACTAATGACATAGCATTTTGAAGCCAAGTGGTTACAATGTCATTGCATCGTAACCAATGTTATACTAGGATCACTTGGGTCAATTGGCTCACAAATACTCCAATTGATGAAACCCAACTTGTTTTTGATTCTAAGTTCTCTCTTCATGGACCTTGCCCAGGAATAGTAGTTGCTTGTATCAAGCTAGTGAGTGACCAGTATGGCACCACTGCTGCCAATGTAGTAATGGCTACTTGGTGATGTAGGATCATAAGATGCTTCTCCTATTTCACTAGAGGAGTTTGGATTCAGATTAGAATTTTGAAGAGGGTTTTGAGTAACATTTGGATTTGTGGAATCAGTTTCTGGCATCATTGCTCTGATACCGTATAAGAATTTGCTTAAATAAAGAAATGGAATTGCATGATTGAGAGAATTTTCTCACGGTATTACTTCACTTGTGTATACACTATACAATTCGACCAGTATTTAACAAGGAAACAAAAGAATATTCTCCTACAAATTAGTTACAGCTAATTGGGAGAATGAGAAGAAAAACGAGTTGTACAGAAAATTGAAAAGAAAAAGAATGTATAACAAAATGTCGGATAACCAACTAGATTCCTAGGCCTCTTCATTTATCTTCTAGAGACTTTTGTGCTTGTGCTTCAAAATGCTACTATCCAACTCATCATCCATGTAGAATACTGATGTTAGGAATTCGATGAGGTGATATGGTGCGATATGAAGTTAAGAACAAGATTTAAAAGAAAGCAAGTATGAAATTGGCAGATGAATCGAATATTTTATTAATGACAACCAATGGAGAGGAAATACAACTTTTAGCAACTTTTGTAATCTACTAAATTGAATGAAAAGTCTAGTATTTATAGGGTCAGAAATATTACAAAGATGGAAACAAGATAAAAAAAAATCACGTGAAATAAAGAAAATAATATTTTTCCAATAAAACACGTGAAATAAAGGAAATATTTTTTCAAAATATTCCACCTAATTTGGGTCACAAAATCCAACAATCTCCACCTAGACACAAATTTCGATGCAACGAACGAAGTTTCAAAATTTCTCTATTTGGAAAAGTAAGTCTGACTATAACAAACAAACTGAATTCTTCATCCCAAACCAAAACTTCTCCAACACACGAAAAATACTCTTCTTCTTCCACCATCCAACATGGATAAATGAACCCAACCACCGGGTTTCCAAAATGCACTAAGAATTCAAAATTTACCAAATATGGTTGAAGCACACCCTGTAGCAGAATCAAGACTAAATGCTTTAACTGAAGGCCCCTGGGTAGACTCGTCACCTTCAACAACTCCAAAATCATGCACGTCCAGATCAGCATCACCATACCTATCTCCAATGGATCTCTCCCTAGCCGTTAAATACAATGGAACCGCAGACTGTAGTGGCAAAGTGGAATAACACATATCCCCCAAACTCGATAGAGTAGTATTTTCTAAAATAGACCCAGAGCCAACTCCCAACAGTACTGTACCAAATTGTATATCCACCACAGTACCAAACCTGTGCTGATATCTTTTCACTGATTCTGCCCAACCATGCAATATGTATAACTGAGACTTTCTCTGCCCTTCCAATACAACACGGACACCCTTCGGACCTTCAAGACTCCACCTGCTCCAGAGAACGTGTACCCTCTCGAATCCAAAGTACTCAGCAAAATGATGTTCTTCTTCAAGTCTGGAACATGTCGAATCTGGCCAAGTGTTCTGATTGTTCTATCCACCAACTTCAATCTGACTATCTCAATACTAGCTACTCGACAAAACTCATCGTTTCCCATAACAATGACACCTTGTGTCATCATTTCATATGATTCAAACAAATCACAATTGGGACCCATATGAAATGCACAAGCTGTATCCAAAATTCACTCATCATCAGGCTTGAATTTCACGTCTGAAATCATTAAAACATCTACTCCACCAAAATAGTCCTCAACTACGTTGGTCTCGTCCGAAATATTTGATTGCCTCCCACGATTTGCAGTTGAATTATTCTTACCCTGTAACTTCTCGCAATCCCTCTTAATGTGTCATTTCTTCTTGCAGTAAAAGCAGATCCTATTGCTGAAATCCACTATCGACTTGCCCCTTTACCGATCACCATGAACCACAAAAGATTCCTCATCTCTTGAACCAACTCCAACTAGATGCTTCATCTTCTCATTTGAGAACAAGACATCATACACGT